>CANSGD010000798.1:0-139824 GCA_947645195.1 Patellifolia procumbens
TGATCCTTCCAAGAATCACGACCATTCTAGTGGGTTACTTGCATCATTCCAATTCGAGATTGATTTGTCATCCGCTCAACTCATGTAGTTCTTTCACTCAAACTTTAATCAAACAAAGTGTGTCTCAATGTCTGATCTCACTTACTCGCACCATGGACACGGAGCTTCAAGTAAGAGATGACGATATTTTAATAACGCTCTCACTGGCGTGTTTCGGTGCACATGCGCCACGGAAATGTCTGATTTTAGGCGTCATTGCTAGTTTCCAAATGCCAACACAAACTCTATGAAAATCATCAAAATTACAACCTTTCCACTAACGTGTAGGCCTTCTTCACCGAAAAAAACCCCATTCTTTGAGAACGCCCACGTAAGCTCGTCCTTGATTGTCTCTTACTCGCTGGAATGGCTAGTATACATTTGACGTCAGCTCATTGAGATAAGCATTCAGCATATGTTCGCGCCACACCGCTTATCTGAGTCAATTCCGTCTGCCACCCAAGTTACCTCCTCGCTGCTAGGGCCTCGTATGGGGGCCCCTTTCATCCGCAACCCATTTGTGGCTCCATATATTCACATCACGCCTATTTCTTATTCTCCATATCAACCCTTCTTTCACCCAGAGCCTTTGAGCTCCAAATGCTTCTCCATGAGTAGCTATTCGAATAACCCAAAATTGCATCAAGCACCGGGTGAGCAAAATATTTGCTCTTAAGAACACGCTAACTAAGCGAGTCGGGGTTTCTCATTAATCTCCAAATTTGTCGGCCCAAAAGTGCATCATTAAAAACTGCAAATCCTTAAAGCCCATACCACCCAAGCATTTTGGATTGCACATTTCCCTTGTTGAGTGGCGTGAATTCTTTCATTGGGTGGGCGTCGCTACCCCACTAAAACCATCCTATTGCTGCTAGAATATCATGAAGAATCCCTTGAGGGTTTTATATACACCCATTAAATATGTGGGAATGGCTTGGATTACAGCCTTCAAAAGTATTTCTTTTCCCGCCCTTGAAAGTAGTTTCTCATTTCAACCTTGTAGTTTCTTCCAAATACAGTCCATCAAGGCTCTAAAAGTCCTTTTGACAACCCGAGAATAGAATTGATACCCAAGTATTTCTCATGTGTTTCAACTTGTGCCA
This sequence comes from Patellifolia procumbens, assembly GCA_947645195.1. NCBI lineage: Eukaryota > Viridiplantae > Streptophyta > Magnoliopsida > Caryophyllales > Amaranthaceae > Patellifolia > Patellifolia procumbens. The sequence continues at coordinate 1,143 of CANSGD010000798.1, forward strand.
TGTTTAACAAAGTCAACAACTCCTTCTTGCGCTCAGTGCTAACCCCCTTGCTTAAAAAAACCTATGACTTCAGATAATTAATTTTCTATCCGGATGTGGCTTCATAGTTTTTGAGAATATCAACTATGGGTAAGCATTCTTGTCTAGTGGCTCGAGAAAACAGGGGCACAATCATCAGCAAAAAGAAGGTGTGACACTGAAGGTCCACAAAGTCGTGACATGACACCATGAATAAGAACTCGAACTCTGTTATGTAACATCAATATGAAAAACATCCAACTACCAAAGAAAGTAACGAGATATGGGGAGAGAGGTTCACCTTGACGGAGACCTCAAGCTGGTGTCACGTGCCCATGAATTCTCCCATTGATGATAAAAGAATATGACACCGTAGAGCCTGATTCCATGATGATGTTGACCCATCGACCATCGAAACCCATAGTAAGGAGTAGTTTCCGCTGAAAACCCCATTCAACCTGTCGTAGGCTTTGCTCATGTCCAGTTAGATAGCAATGAGGCCTCGCCTACTCTTTTGGCCTAGTCTTCATAGAATGAAAGTTTCCAAGCGCAATAAGTGCATTGTCCCGTAATCAGCCTCCCAGGGACAAAAGCACTCGGGTTTTCAGACACATTCGGAGGGGAGGATGTTTTTCAGTCTCATCACAATTGCTTTAAAGGACAGTTTATAAATCACGTTGCAAAGGCTAATGGGTCGGAAATCCGACATAAGGGTGGGTGTCTTCACCTTAGGAATGAGCACAATGTTGGTGTTATTAACACCTCGTGGTGAAAAAGAGCCACTGCAAGAGATTATTCACAAAAGCGACGACATCGTTGCCTACAATATACCAGAATCTATGATAGAAAATAGCGTGATACTGTCCAAGCCCTGGAGCCTTACAAGGGAGTGCATTTCCTAGAGCGCCAAATAAATCTCCTCCGTGCTATGGGGCACCAGCAGGTTCTCATTTTCCTCTCGACTAACTAACTTGGGAACATGCTCGAGGACATGCGAAAATCCGCCTCTGTGGGGGAGATGGAAGTGAACATGTTCTCATAGTAGTTGCTGACAATCTAAAGCTATATCACCCTCCTTGGTTTTCCCAAGTTTCCTATTCGAGCAACTTTATAAAATTTAGCTGCTTCCTTTGAGACGTTTTATGATGGAAATGTCATAGTTTCTGATCTCCATCCGCACCTCCACACGCGATCTCAAATACCAATAGGCCTCGTGTTTGGCATGGAGATCATCTAGAACGCCTTCTAATCTCGTACAATCAACACAATTTGCCTCCGTGAGCGGTCCACGTTGACTAGCATGAAGCACTTGTTTTGGGGCATCAATTTGTTTCCCGAGTTTATCATAATGATCCTTACTCCACTCCTTCACAAAACTGACCGCCTCCCCAATTCGCATTAACATTGAGCACCCACTGAGCCATCCCAAGCATCTTTAACCACTTGCTCGCACGTGTTATCGAAAGCCGGCATGCTCAAACTTGAAGCCCTCTCCGCCCTTTCCTACTGCGACCTTCTCTCCCTTGTACTCAAAAAAATAGCTGCGTGATCAGAATGGTGGAGCATCAGGTTGACAACAAGGCATAAATAAATGAGAGCACCAAGAGGGCAACGGTAAAGCGATCTAAGCGTTCTCGAATACGAGTTGCCATGGTTCTCCCTCTCCCAAGTGTCCCGTTGGCCCTTGTAGACAATATCCCGTAGCTCGCAATCCTCCAACACACTTCGAAAGTTTTCTATCTCTCTCTTGTGATGTCGGATCCCCCCCTCTTTTTCCTCATCGTTTAAAATCTCATCGAAATCCCCACCAAACACAATAGGGACTTGACCTCGCTACATAAATGTCGGCATGAGAGTCCAAGTCCGTTTTTACTACTCGAGTGTGGCCATCCCTTACAAACCAGCAAAAGACGCCATGTTCCCCTCTCTCCGGATCAAGCGATATCTCCACATATGTGATTTTTGTGAGAAAGAAACTAATTGGAAATTAACCCTTTCGTATCTCTGAGGCCACTAGACCTCCTGGTCTTCCTCTGCTTGCTTAGCAACAAAACAGTCCGTATACCTGAGTCACACTTTCAAGGCCTTCCACTACATTTTTGCTAACCATAGTTTCAGACAAGAAGATGATATCGGGAGCAAGAGATTTTCTCCATCTTCAGAGCTGACGAACTGTCCAGGGGTTGCCAATACCCTGGCAGTTCCAACATAAGATATTCATGCGATCAGCGGGGTTGGGTTTCCCAACCGCCATCGTTGAGATGTTAGAAACAACATTCTTGCTTTTCTTTGAAAGAAGCTCCCCTTCTGACAACTCTACCTCCATGTCTGTCACCTCGTGCCCTCTCTTTGTGGAGAGAGTAGCAAAACTCCCAATACCCTTCCCTCCTTGTCTCGCAATTCTTTTCCATTTCTTACCATTCCCTTGTCCACATTCCAAACCACCCCCCTATCGTGGAAAGTTGTAAACTGTGATGTCTCCTGTTCCACCCCATTAGCATGCTCTTCGGCCAAGTTCAATTTGCCTACTTCGTGAGGTTCCACATCAGTGCATGGGGTAATAATTTTAGGGCTTTGCCCATCATTGTTAATCACAGTCTCTGCTACTTGCACTTAAATCTCCCCCTAATTCATTCTCTTCCCCCTTCCAGATATGTTTTCATTCAAGGGGGGTTACATTCAGTTTTGCCTACAAACGGGACCTTCTTTTTGAAATGATAGCATCCGTTTCCTCCTTATCTCTAGCCCACCCCTTTCTTGGCGAAGCTTTCAGCCATGCCTCCCATAATAAACCATTCTGTTGTTCAGTTTCATCTACCTTAAGGCAGTCCCGTTACGATGCTCCATAATACCACAAGCAAAGCAAATATGAGGGAGTCTTTCATACTTAAAGCGTACCTTAAAAGACGTCCACCTTTGTCCTTGATGCATTGTGAACGTCAAAGCGGTTTTGTAATATCTAGCATGACACGCCTCGACGGAAAGAATCGACACACAAAGCGTCTGCCTCGATCTCCAGTACTTCTCCCAAACCTATTGTTATCATACAAACATCAGCATCGGAACGACAATTGAAAGGAAGGTCATAAATCTGTATCCAGAACGGAGACTTAGTCAGGTCAACTGTCTCAGGTTGTTCATCGCCTGATATCTCACTAAGGACGATCAAATTGTTGTCAAAACACCAAGGCCTACCCTTCAAAACTTTCTCCATATCTCTCAATGGAAAAATTGGAACGCAATTCGATTCCCCAATTGTTTTTATTATGAGATCGTTCTTCCCAGCCCATACACTCGCTTCGTTCTCTTAAACGCCGGAAAGTTGAAAGATCTATCCGACAAAACCCTTCCAACCAAAAGGGAGAGATATTTTCTCCTTTGGTCAGAGCCATCGGCTCCTCGGGAAGTCAACTATTCACCGTCATCGTCATTGATTGTAAGCGTGGAGCCTTGCTATGATTTCTTCTGCACATCACAATGATTGGAGTCGGATCGATGAGGGAGCTAAACCCTAGGCAAAAACCGTAGACCGAGAAGACCCTAACTCGTTAAGCGAAGGGAGAATTTTTTTTCCAATGTGTTACTGTATCTTTTTCTCATTAGGTTATTTAGAACTCTACTGAGGCCCAGCCCTTGAGGTGTGCAAGCGGTGCACTGCACAGGCCCCCAGGATATATTCTGCTTCGTAAGGTTTTCGTGATATTTTACTACTGTTGAAATGCTTGTGGTTCAGTGGTTCTATCACTTCAGCATTAATGCTCAAAGTCCCATAGGTCGCGGGATCAGTGGCTTCTTCTGCCTTTTGTTGACACTACTTTTGCTTCTACACTTTTGTTAGACTCTACTTTCGCTAGACACTTACTTTTACTTCTACACTTTGTTTTACCAATTTTGTTACTCTACCTTTCATTTATCTATCTCTTTTCACATTTTGCTACACTCTTATTTTTCCTTCCCTTGTTGCAATTTTATTACTCTAAATTTCATTTATCTATTTCTTATGAAATCTTATACTTCCATTACTCCAGCCTCCTACCTTCTAGGCCCTAAAAGTTATGTTTTCTTATGAGTTATAATTTCGACAGCTTGTAAGTTGGCTTTTGAAAGGCTCACATAATTTTTTTTATGAAACTAATATATATGCTTCTTTTAAAATTATTTTCACAATATTATTTTGTTATCAGAAAGTTTGATATATAATGCAAAAAGTGATGGTTAAAGCAATGATTTAAACATGGTTAAAGGTTGAGATAGAGGTAGAGATAGAGAAAGATAAATACTTCATAATTCTATATTTTGACAATTATTTCTAACTTTAAGGTCCCCAAAATTTCAATTTTGCACAGGGCCCAAAATGTATGGGACATGCCGACTCTTTTATAATGTAAATTTTACTCATTAAGGAGTAATGAAAAAAAAACTAAAAAGTAGGATCAAATTTGTAATTGAAAAACCATAGCTGACAAAGGCATACCGCTCTGAACTTCATGTACAAATGCTCTGTATAATTTATTCTAGCTGTAGGTATTTTGATCATCATCAAAAATTTAGCTTTAAAAAAATAATATCCCCATGTCTTTTATACAGGACCAATATTTTACGTTCTTAATATAGGAAGGAAAATCAGCCTATATATATGAAGTGGATATATTTAATGTGGGTAGTTGAGCCATCATGTTTCAAGTATAATCCACGCGATAATGCGACCATACCCCTATTAATATACCTATGTTATATAGAAAAATGACGACCATGGAAGAGTTTGGAACGATTTTAGGGGTGTTATATGTTAATGGAGAGATTGTGACTGATTAGGATCTTAATAATCACTTTATCTTTTAATCTAGACACCTTTTATTATAGAAACAATTAGTCATTCTACTAACATGTCGATACATGATTTGATGGGATATTGCATTATGCATAAATATAGGATAGGTTGTTAGCTAACTACTGTAGTATTAGTATACACGAGTGCAAAACCCTATCTCCAATTCTCCGTAGTCCCATCTATATATATTAAAAAGTGTAGCAGATACAAAGTGTCCATGAAGTTTCGAACTCGTGGCCTCGATTATGGGAGATTAATTTTTCTAACGTTTGTGTCGCTACATTGTTGTTGCTTCTTTTCTGAATCCTAATAATGATATTATATGTTTTGAATGAAAAACAATAATTAAGTTACAATATTTAATTACATTTATGAATAAACTACTAATTTGTATAATATAATACAGATAACCATAGCATCGTCTTAAAAAGAATAGTTGTTTTTAAAGGATGACAAATTGCAATAAAGTAAAATTTTATATGAAATAAGATCACATTAACTTATTTTGGCATAGGGTAATTTATGATCAATGGCGCTTATTGGTGACAAATGATTGTTAATCTGTCGTATATAATAAGGAAGTTGTAGCCATTGCAATAGTTACAATTTTATTGTAGCCATTGCAATAGTTACAATCCCCAATCCTTTTGTTAGATTTCGTCTTGTCCATTAAATATAATTAACTACTAAAAAAATTGACTTTCTTTTTATTAAATTATTTAAATTAATGTTCAAGATGAGCTTACAACTAATGGAGGGTTTAGATTTAAATAGTTATAGTGGCTACAATAATTGTAGCCATTGTAGAATTATCCATATAATAAATTAAACAATTTTAGGCTTTTAACTTGAGTTCTTTTACTCTATAGCCATTAATTTTAATTTTATTTGTAGTTGTGAATTGATGTTAATAAATAAATAATAATTTTGTAGAGGTTTATTTTAACGAACAAGTCTATCAATTTTTAGAGCCTAAATTTTCTTATTTCTAATTATTAGAATATTTAGATTTTTTTTGAAAACGAGATATTAAGTTTATACAAGTTAAGTTAATTTTTGTGAAGTATAGACAAGCAAGTTTTAGTTTTCATCAATGGTTGAAAGCTAGTTTATCTGGTAAAATCTAATGAGATTGTGTAATATGATACCTTGAACGTAAAAACAATATTAATATTGAATGTTGTCTATATCATTACCCTTAAAAGTTCAAGAATGCTTCATTAAAAACCCAAAAGAGCACCATACAACCTTGGTAAGTTTATAAGAGGAGAGAAAATATAATATGGTTTTATTAATGTGTTCAATAATGAACTATGAGCACAATATATATAGCAATTACAAACTTGACTCCTACTAGGAAGTCATCTTCATAATATCTTATTCCTAATATTAATCTAATACTTAATGGAAATATATCATAAGATATTATTTCCCTAAGATAATAATACATCCTACTTATTAATATTATCCTAAAGATATTTACCATATCTTTAGTATCCTAACATATCTCTAATACCCTCCCGCAATCGCAACGGTAGTAACAAGAACGTTGCGATTGGAGAAAAAAAAAATAATAGTTGCAGATCAATCGGATGAATTGAAACTTATTTTCGTTGAAGTCGGTACACAAATTAGGTGTTGTCGTCTTCAAAATTTTTGTTTTTCTTGAGCAAAATCGGGGAACGCCATTCTTTTTGAACCCTTCAATTTGCAGTATAATTGGAACAACATTTTTATTGGACCCGATAATCTGAACAAGAACGTCATTCTTCTCGAACCTGTCAATTCAATAATAGTTTTTCGGAGCAAAACTAAGCTCAAATCCATTGGTTTTTCTAGGGCAAAACCGTGCTCAAATCATATAAACCTTGTCTCACGATACAAGGAGAATCGATAATATAAATCCATGTTTTATGGTACAAGGAGAACCAATAAATTCATGTTTCACAACATATGGAGAGTCGGTAAAATAAATCCATATTTTATGGTACAAGGAGAACCAATACATCCCTGTCTAACAACACAGGGTGAGCCTTTTTCTTTTTTTGAATAAAAATAATACTCAATGTCTATAGAAATTAGAGTTTATGGAGCAAGCCATCACCATCTATAGAACAACATCAATTATGAACATCAGCAGCATCATGGCTAATTCCCTATGGCCACTATTCTCAAAATTACAAATAGCTTCAACTTTGAAGGAAGAAAGCCACGCACATAATGGGTTAAAAAAAAATTGAAAAGGAATCTGTATTCTTAGAGGAAGGTTTATAAATCCCACCGGTGGGTTTAACTTTCTAATCCACCGGTAGGGAGGAAAGTTTCTAGATGATCCCAAAATCTAACCTGTTTTTGATACCATGATAAATTTGTGTGGGAGAGAGAATAATAGGAATTATAATATTGATCTGTTGGGATTAATTACAATTGCATTACTTATATAGAGAGCATAACATAAACTTAACCTAATAAATTTAACCTAATGGGCCTTGCCGATAGATATAGACCTATGGTCCAATATCCTCTAACACCCTCCCGCAATCGTAACGGTAGTAAGACGAACGTTACGATTGGACAAATAACAATAAAATAACACCAATAAAAATAAAACCAAACTCAAATTCTTCAATTCTTCAATTCTTCAAATCTTCAATGAAAAAAAAAACCTCGTCTCAAGGTACAAGGAGAACCCAAAAATCCATGTCTCACGACACACGGAGAGCCAAAACATGTCTCACAATCTGTTTTGAACAGATCTGAAATTGAGACCAAAGAAACAATTTTTTTTGTGAAAGTTGTGATGGAATGAACATCATCACAGAAACCAAGAAACAAATTTTCGATGGAATGAACATCATCGACAATTTGAGAGAAACTGATCTGTTTTGAAATAGATCTGAACAGAATATCAAAGAAAAAAACATCAAATATTTGAAGAAAAGAATAATAATAACACCAAGATCACATAAACTTTAGTCTCCCAACACAATAAAACCACGCAGCGGAAATAAAAAAAAACTTCATGAATCCCGCCGGTAGGTTTAATTTTCTAACCTACCGATAGGGAGATTTTTTTTTGTAGACAATACCAAGATTTAACCGCTGCTTGATATCTCTAACAATCCTTCATGCGCCTATGAAGAGCATCAATACCTAGAACATCCCATTACCTTTTACAAGAAGCGTATAAGAGATTTAACACAACTGAAATGCTTCGAAAGAAGAATGAGATAAAGCTCATTAATGCCAACTTCATTTACATCCATACTAAAAAACTTTGTATTCCTCTAATCCATTTGTTACAAAATGAGTGCGCTACATTATTACTCCCACCGTTTTATTTAATAGGGACATTTTAACATTTGTTACTATTCACATTCTACTCTTCGACTATTCTATGCTATTTATACATTAAGAAAAAATATAGTCATGTGGCGTCCTTTTTTGATTCATTTTTATGTAGTTTTTTATATCAACTTTTTATAATTTATAATCACGTAAAATTAGAGATATTTGTGATAAAAAAATGAATTGACAAACGTGAAAAGTACAAATGTCCATATTAAATAAAAACAGAGGAGTATTAGACCCTATTCAGTTCACCTTAAAATAATAATATTCAGTTAAATAAGTTTAGTTCAATAAAATAAGTTTAGCTCAGTAAAAATAAGTTCAATTCAGTAAAAATAAGTTCAGTTCAGTAAAAAAATCAGTAGTGCAAAGAAGAAAAAACAACATCAATCAGTAAAAATAAGTTCAATTCAGTAAAAATAAGCTATGTTCGGTAAAAATAAGTTCACTTCAGTAAAAATAAATTAACTTCAGTAAAAATAAGTTGAACTGAACGGGGCCTATTAGTTGGCTTAGTATTACCCTTTCAGGATGTTTGGTATGTGGGAACGAGAGTTTGAGGATTAGGAGATGTGATTGGAAGTGGGAATTGTAGAATGATAATTCATAAAAATAATCTCATGCCCATGTTTGTTAGAGGATAGGAATAAGTTGGGAATAAAAGAAAAAAATAACAAAAATACAAAAATACCCTTACTAAACCTATATTCCTTCCTTTTTATTAATGGCAAATTTGTCATTTTACCCCCTATTTCCAATTCCCATCCGTAATACCTTCCCCTTAGGTATTATTTTGATGGGAATAGAGTCATTTTAATCCCGCTTCCACACCCCCTTATAATCCGATTCACACATAAGACATAACTAACATAAGATTTCTTCAAAATGGAATTATAAATCTCAATCCCATCTCCAATTCCTATTAAACAAATACCCCTTTATGATCTACAATTTCAGATCCCAACGAAGTGCAACTCGTATCTTGTCGTTGAGGGTGAAGTTTAACTCCCACGAACCTCCTTGTGACGCCATTACCCCATTTGACTCTTCATACGTCAAAAAACAGTAGTTTTCCTGACGAAGACTGGAACCTCCGTGACTTTTTAAGCGAAAGTCTGTGTAATGTGTATACTGTATAGACGAACCCAATAACGATTTATCATTGAGGCTTTGATAGTCAAAATCCGAATAATTTGTAATCAAATTGAATTGTACAAGTAGTAAAGCACACTTATGGAAAGAAGTTAATATTACGCTTCTTTCAGAGATGAGTAGCACTTGAACATACAAGTTATAACAGTAGTTGGAGGAGAAAAAGCATTATATATAAATCAATGAATTAAGGAAAAGAGACAAAGACATACATAAAACATCTTGACTTATTCTCCTCTTGATCAGACTTTTAGCAATATAATCAATAGATAGCTATTTAATGTCAATAAGCAACCTTGAACTACCATGTAGTCGTGTGGCAAATTCAATTTAATGCATGTAGGAAATAGAATTGATTTTGTAGTTTTATGTTGTTACATTATACTTCCATAAACCTTTTTTTATCTTTAAGAATACAAGGAAAAACTTAGAGTACTTTTCAATGGTGTACCTTAAGCAATCTAAACTAGTAAGTTTTAAAAGTTCTGGCTCATACTGGACATTGCACATACGGCTATTTTGATTTTATGATGACCCGGCTTGGAGTGAGAAACAAGAACCCGATTTGCTTCTCTAAAAATATGAAGGATAATAACAGTCGAAGTTGTGCAATATTTTGTTGATGTAGGTGACCATCGTGTCAATAGTCCAACGCGTGCAATAAATGTTTTAGAATGTTGCTGAGCAATAAGGTATATATCTCCTTCTATAATCAGGTTCTTTATTTGCATATCTTTGGCTTTGAATAAGACCGTTTCTTAGAGCAACAACTTCGGCAATGAGAAGAGAGGTTTGCCCTAATTTGAGAGAAATTGCTGTCAGGGTGATGCTTTGGGAGTTTTTGAGAACTATGCCAGTTGTCGTCTTGTCGAGGAAGACTGTGTTGAGGAGTCATTCATATTTAGCTTCACGTAGTATGGGCCTATGGGGTGGAGGCGACCATCAAACTTGTTTAAAATTTTTGAACCCGCGAAAGGAAAGGGGGTTAAAGTGTTTTGGGTATCATATGTGGAGTGGAAGTTCCATTCGCTGACCGCATTTATGGAGTGAAACAAAATTCTTTGAGAGTTATAGAAATCATTTTGGAAAACATTTAAGTTTCTTTCCTTCTAAAAACTCCGTAGAATTTGTAAAAATTTGGAAAAAATGGGCATTAAAATGCATGCTCTCCGCAAAGAGGTCTTTATATTACCATGTAGATTACTCCCTTAGACCTTAATCCCTTCTTTTAATTGATCTTTTAGAATTTTGCATGAGGAAGATAGGATATTACTCCATGTAAGATACACTCCATTCGTTGTCTAATATTACACCGGTTTGATTATTGCATTGGTTATATACCCCATTTCGATTGTTTATCTATTTAAATATATGAATACAAATGTTATTGAATTTGTCTTTTCTTTTTTCATACTATCAACTTAATATAATTTTAACAATAAACTAGTTTAAGATATCGATGGTCAAAATGTTTTGATGAACGTAAAGTTAAATTAGACAATTATTAGATAACAACAAGAGTATTAGGGAAGTATAAAATATTTGTATTTTTTTTAAGAATTATTGTTAATTGTTAATAAATACACTTTTTTAACTAGGTATCTAGCTTGGGCTTGAGCCACATATCTGAGGTTAAAGAGCCCATATTGACACCACTAAGGGCCTGTTTAGATTTACTGAAAATAACTGAACTGAACTGAACTGATTGGAGCTGAACTGAACTGAATTGAACTGAACTAATTGGCGCTGAACTGAACTGAACTGAACTGAACTGAATTGAATTGAATTGAATTGAATTGGATTGGATTGAATTGAATTGAATTGAATTAGATTGAATTTGATAAATATATAAAGGAAAAATTGGATCAAATAGCATAAACTATACGTTTGTTGCACAAAAGCACTACCAACAAAAAAGGTGCACAAAACAACACGAACTTTTTTCTTATCGGTGCAGAAAACGACTTAAGTGGATTTTTTTGCCCGAGATTCCCTATTTCTAGAGAATCTTTAGTAGATTAGCTATTTTTTATTTTTCTATCTTTTTCCCTTCACTTTAAATAAACTATTGGATATAAAAATCACCTTATTTTCTCTTTGAAACCATAAAATTTCTCCCAAATTGATTTTGTCTATCAAACCCTAGAATTAGAGGATGAGTGACAAATGTTCAAGAAATAAATCAAAAGGAATGTCTACAATGTATAGGTAATAGAAATAAAAAAGCTAAAATACTAAAGATTCACCGGAAATAGGGAATCTCAGGCGAAAAATCCACTTATGTCGTTTTCTACTCCAATTAGAAAAGTTCGTGTTGTTTTGTGCACCTTTTTTAGTTGGTGCTGTATTGTGCAACAAACGTATAGTTTGTGCTGTTTGATCAATTTTTCTCATATATAAATAATATCTAAACAATAATAATATGGATATTAAATAATAATTATGATGATAGGTAATAATAATGAATAATTTTTAATGAATAATAATTATTGTCTTTTGGATATTTTTAAATGATAATTATAAATAAATAATATTAATAATCATAAATTATTAATAATAATGATTAATGATTATAATGATAATTAATAACAATTATTTTATAGTCTTTGTATTAATATATTAATAACTGATGATGATTATATAATAACAATAATATCTAAGAATTAAATTAATTTTACTATTTTAATTATTAGATTTAATTATATATTAATATTTAGTAATAAAATAATGATTGGGTCGGACGGTGCAAAATTACATTATAAATCATTTTGACGTGATTTGATTGGATTATGGGCTGAAAAAGCGGGTTTATTTGTGTTATTAACCTAAACCATGTTCCTCCCTAATGATACTAGTAATAATAATGAATAAAGCTATAATAAACAAAATAGTATACATATAATAATAATACTTAATAATAATATTATAATAATAATAATAATAATAATAATAATAATAATAATAATAAGAGCAATTAGTAAAATAAATTAGACCAACATAATAATATTTAACAAAATAGTTATAAAAGAATGGAACTTAACTGAAATGAACTTAACTGATTAGAGCTGAACTGAACTGAACTGAAATTAAGCTGAAATGAACAGGCTCTAAAACCTCTCCTTTCGGCTTCCCACGAGAGTTGAAACCAAACACCCTAGATAGAAGATGAACATCTTGGATAGAAGATAAGAGACTTGTTATCCTTTCTCTTCTGGTTTCTTAAAAAATAAACGGAATATTAAAACTCTCCATTAATTTTTACTCACTGCAAAACTCCTTAAATACACTTTAAAGAAATAGAAAAAAGTAGAGACACGTGAGAGGTAATTCACCGTCATGTAAAAAGAAAATGTCTAATAAGTAATCTTACCAAAAATTAAGATATAAAATGAATAATAGTAGTAAACTTTCATAAATCAATAATGACTTCAGATTATAATCAAAGACAATGGTGACTTCAGAACTCTAAAGAGGTAACAATAGAAATTCCCGGATCTAAAATACCATAATACGTTCACCAACAAAAATTTCACCTAAAACTTCTAAAATACCCAAATTAAATGGTAAGAATCTAGTACGTAAGGTACATGTACCTCGCCACCTCTGATCCATTACTGGCTGCTTGCATGCCTTCTTTTTGCTTTTACTAGGTGTGCATGCCTTCGATCAACCATAAAATTAAAGTAGCTAACTCTTAGTATATGAGTACTTCACTCACTTGATAATAAACTTAATTAAAATGATAATCAATAGCCTTGGCAAGTAAAGAATAACATATAAAAGATGTGGTGAAAGATAAAAAGGTATACTATCTTGATTCTTATGAATAGAAATTACACTTACTTTTGTTTAATCAAAGTTTAAACACTAACATAACTATTAAAATATATAACCATGTAAGAACCTATTAGATTCAGTTTAATGTATATTATAAGTCTTACTAATATTTAATTGATGATTTAAATAATCAAAGGCATATGATGATGCGTTGATGACCATAAAAGAATAAAAAAGAAAAAAAAGAAACAAAGTGTACAAGATTTTCTTATCTAGAGATACAACACTTGCAACTAATCCATTTCTATAAATAAAAAAAAAACAGATTACGCACTCTAGTTTCAACACAATTGGATTTATCAAATCCGCATTCTACCTAGCAATGTAAATCCATCCAACACTACTACAACACATTCACCCAAACTATTGGTTTTCTTTTGAATCTCGAAGCAAGGCGTACAATTTTAACAATAACCCTTTTGAATCTCGAAACAAAGCATACAATTTAACCATAACCCAACAAACTTATAATATACTACTATATGAATTTGGCCATGTAATAGATTAATTAACCCCATAACTAATGATTAATACATGTAAATATTATATGGATTAAATTGATCACTATATATATGAATTACACTGGTCATTGTATTAAAAAAAAAAGGTGTTATATCCTCATCTTAATATTGTGCTTGAGTCTCAACTCGCCTAATTTTAATTTAAAATACAGAAAATCGGCCATTTGAAATTTAGAAGGTCATATTTCCTAAAAAATTTAAGGAAATTCTTATATATATATGTATAACTTAGAGCCTGTTCATTTCAGCTTAATATGAGTTCAGTTCAGTTCAGTTTAGTTTAGTTCAGTTCAGCTCTAATCAGTTCAGTTCAGTTCAGCTCCATTCATTTATAACCATTTTGTTAAATATTATTATGTTGGTCTTATTTATTTTACTAATTGCTCTTATTATTATTATTATTTTTATTATTATTATATTATTATTTATTTTTATATCATTATTATTAAGTATTGTTATTATTGTCTGTATATTATGATGTAATTATCATTATTTTAAGATATTATTATTATTATTATTATATTTATTATTATATTTATTATTTATTTTTATATCATTATGATGTTAAAAGTACAAATAAACCCGCATTTTCAGCCCATAATTCAATCAAATCACGTCAAAAAGGTTTATGATGTAATTTTGCACGGTCTGACCCTAATTATTATATTATTACTAAATATTAGTATATAATTAAATCTAATTATTAAAATATTAATATTAATTTAATTATTAGATATTATTGTTATTATATAATCATCATCAAGTATTAATATATTAATACAAAGACTGTAAAATAATTGTTGTTAATTATCATTATAATCATTAATTATTATTATTATTAATTTATGATTATTAAAAAATTTTATTTATAATTATCATTTTAAAATATCCAAAATACAATTATTATTATTCACTAATAATTATTTATTATTATTACTTATCATTATAATTATTATTTAATATTCATATTATTATTGTTTAAATATTATTTACATATTTATTAAATTCAATTTAATTCAATTCAATTCAATTCAATTCAATTCAATTCAGTTCAGTCCAGTCCAGTCCAGTTCAGTTCAGTTCAGTTCAATTCAGTTGTTTTCAATAAATCTAAACAGACCCTTATTAGTAGACCTTCCAAATGTTTCATCGATGTAATAGGCCAGGGACTCAATGATTCCATCAATCTAGTTTTTGAAGAAGAAACTTTCTCATGAAACGCAACTTTTTTGTATGGTATTTTGTCCATTGAAATTGTGGCTCCTCTAGTTTTCACCTTTCATCAAAATTTAACTCGGTTTACTATTTTATAGCAATTGAAAAAGCACTAAACCCTACTTTAATAAACGAGCCCTTTTTCCTCCTTTGTCGACACAAGCATAATTGTTTTTGTACCAACTCATATTTCTAGGGGTGACCTACACCCATTTCTTCTCAAATAAATGCAACTTCTGCATTTAAAATAGCATGTTGACCCCATAGTACAGGTGAAGGAAATTAAATACTACTTATGTATTTTCTATTTTAAATTACTGTATACTTGTCCATTTTAGAAAAATATCTCCTATTTTTCCCTACAAAAATTATTGAGAAAAATATATATGTAAAAAAGGAGAAAAGCGTCTGCATTCAAACAAATTCTACAAGATAGCAAAATTGATTTCCAACAACCTCAAATAAAAAAAGATACAATGAACAAATACTATTGGTAAACTTTAGGAAATATGAAGGAAATTCCATGCAAAAACCCAATATAAGATTTTGACGTGTGAATTGAATGAATAGCATGATCAATGTTCTATTACCCTACAAGGCTACAGCACAGTGATGCCATGCCAATATGCCATTGTCAAAGACTCAATGACCAACTCTTGATTCGACCCCATACTATGTTAAAGAGGTATGCTATTTGAAGAACATATGTTATATGAACAATAAACAGGAAGGGTACTTTTATAATTGTCGTATTCTTTCTTGTTCTTTGTAGAATATGTTCTCTAAACAGTTTTTATTTTCATATATACAGGTATCATCCTTTAATTTTTTTCATGCTAAAGTCATAATTTGGTCAATCTTGAGTTCAAACTCGATCTACTATTCAAACTTATGGTCCGTCGAATGATTTGCATTGAAGTAAAGGGTGACAGTCGACATTCCAAATGAAAAAACGGCTTTGTCCATTTGTCTACTAGTAGGCTAATAAAATATTACGTTGATTGTTAATTTTGCCAACTTTAATTTATCAAGACCTAAACTTATGACTTATCATTCAAAATTAAATCGTTGGGTTCGCCATTGCTTATCACCTCTTAGCTTTCACAACCACTTTTTTTGTCTAAATACTAGTACTATGTAGTAATAGTGGTGTTAGCAAAGTGTGGTGGAGGATATTTTTAACTTTTGAAGCAGCAGTGTACAAAGCTAACAAAAATAGCTTTTGTAGTTGTTTTTTTTTTTTTTGAGGGGAACTAGCTTTTGTAGTATTGTTTGACAAAAACTAGCAAATATTGCTTTAAAGTATCCTTTTATATCTATTTAGTGTTTCAACAACTAGTTTGTGTGATTGTCTCAAATACATATATCCAACAATTACTTTTGTACCGTAAGCATAACTCAAACAATAAATTTGATAATTACCTCCTTAAAAATGACTACTTACTCTAACAACTAGTAACTTACAGCCATCAACTATTACAACAGAGAATTTGCCAAACAAACTCTTAAAATTTGTTAAGAAGAACTCACTGTAGAAGTTTCATATCGGAATACGAGTATACAACGCTAGTAAGTTAATTGAGACAAATTTATAAACAATCTTTAAAGTTTAAACCATGTTATTTACTTTAACTTACTAATAATCTAATTAGACGACTAAAAATAATCCAAATTTATGAAGATTAATTAATAATAATCCATATTGACGAAGATTGATCCCTTCTTCCGTCATCAGTTCATCCTCGTCTCCTAGCTAGGCGTGTTGTGGCAAGTTGTCAAACAAGTATTCCATATCTTACTTGGAGTACATAGTAGTATAGTATTAGTATCTCTTTATATTATCTCCATTATACAAGGGAAGAGTTGGTGGACACCAAAAACAAAAATAGAAAAAAATATGATAAGGAAAACAAAATTATCACAATCCTGATTGATTTAAGATACCCATTCTAGGCTTTACACCCGTGCAAATTGAGTGGATAATGGTTAAGTTAGAAGTCAACAAAAATGATTATATTCTATGAAATTTTTCCTTATGACACGGTGAGGGAATAAATGAATAAGTAATAAAATAGTACATACATAAAAGTCGTTACACAATAGTAACATATTTAAATGTAATTTAATTAAATAGAATAGGATATAATTATATTGGATAAAAGAAGAAAAAAATAATATGATAAATGTAATCGAATAAACAATATTTAATGCACACATTATGAAACATTTTGGAAATAATTATATTACTAATTAATGCTTCATAGAATTTTCTCGAAATTCTTAAGCTTATTGGAGAACTTTTTGGAGATAAGTTGATCTTAACCTTAAGAATTGATTGATGTATATGAGAAATTCTTTACATTAAAGATATATAATTTTCGTATGAGCGATTTTTATAAAATTATTTCTCATCTTCTTCCCCGTATTGTGTTTTTTTGAAATTTTGTTTAAAAACTATGATTTTCATTTGACAAGTATCTTTCCATATCCTATTTCGAAAAATTTACTGAAAAAATTAATCATATGATAGAAAAATTTAAGATCTTGTGTATTTTATAATATTATCATTCTTACTTTTTCATCACTTCAAGGGCTTTCCATATCATATGATTTTCATTTGACAAGTATCTTTCCATATCATATCAATGCTCCCATTCTCCAAGGGCTTTATATAGTTTGATTTTACCCAACATGATCTCGTGTATGTAAGTGTATGGTTATTACTTTTTATAAACATATACCAAATCATTTTATATCATCTTCCTGATTTTCAAAGGTAGTTTGATATTAAAAAAATGTATAAAATGCTAAACAAAAATGGATATGATGCATACAAGACTTAATTACCATAATCTTTCTTTTGCTTGATTTGATAGCTATTAGTATAGTTATTTCCACCTTTTGTTATATCTCTACAAGATAAGGGAAGAAGAGGGGACGGAATAAAAAAGAAGAAAAAACTAATTCACAAGTTAAAATTGATCGGATTGCACGCATCCCTCAATTTAAGGCTACTTCCTACTTGAGACAATGATTGGTTTTGTTTATCTTATGGTTAATATATTAGTCAAATAAATATATTTTTTTTGCAATTTTGAGGTGACCGTATCTCAGTCTATTTAATATCAAATTAGTACAAATATTAACAATCCTTAACAAAACTAGCTAACAAATTATCACAATCCTAATTGATTCAAGAAAAAAAAATATACATGATAATTTTGCAAGCTAAGGTTCTAAAACCTAGAATGCCAGATTATCTCTATTAACAAGTATATCCCATAGTCCATAATTGCCTTGACAATGTCAAACTTTTGCCTCCAATAATCTTTACCCTAAATTTTCTATATGATAAGGGAAACAAAATTATCATAATCCTAATTGATTCAATATACCTCAATATCTTACATTACCTTGAATTAATCAATTAAGGATACATTATAAGATCTTCAATATCATAGCATATACGCCTCTAATATCATCAACTTTGTTAACTTTATGATATTTCATTTTTTCGGGAAACATATTATTCTTGCAAGGAAATATATATGATAGTCCATCCCTATTATCAGAATCTGCTCTCTTGAAATAAAGGTCAATTTTGGTAGAAAGAATGGTTCTGATATAAGTATAAAATTACTAAATTAGTGTTATCAGAAATAATATAAATCACTAAGGTTTGTTCTCCCCCAACTTATTTTTAGTTCAGCTCAGCTCAGCTCTGTACAATACTTTTACTATCTGATATGAATGGGCTCTTGCATCACTATCACATATTACTATTCATTTCAGTGCAGTTCAATACATTTCAATTCAGTTTAGTTGGACTATTTTATGCCGCCAAAGAGAACAAGCCCTAAAGGAGTAAGTTGAACTATTTTATGCCGCCAAAGAGAACAAGCCCTAAAGGAGTAAAAGAATAATCACAAATGAAAACCCTTGGTAACAATAAAAAAACACTAGTATCAACAAGTAATTCTATTATGAAAAAAAAAATCAATAAAATTGAAGTTTAATAAAAACAAATAAATTTAGATTGATTTCAATAGGTTTAGGTATTCAGTTTTCCCAATGAGATTAGTTTAGTTAGTTAAAGTGTAATAGGTTAATGAGTTCGGATTATTTTACATCCTTAGGAAGTTGGGATTTGGTTCCCTTCTCAATTTAGGCTCTGTTATCATCAATTGAATTTTGCTGAACTGAACTTATTTTTACTGAATTGTACTTATTGGTACGAACTGAACTTATTTTTACTAAACTGTACTTATTTTTACTGATTCATGTTGTTTTCCTTCTTTGCACTACTGATTTTTACTGAACTTATTATTACTAAACTGAACTTATTATTACTGTACTAGACTTATCATTATTAAACTAAACTTATTTTTACTGAACTGAACTTATTTAACTGAAACTATTTTAAATAAGTTGACGATAACAGGGCCTTAGGGCCTGTTCATTTCAGCTTAATATCAGTTTAGTTCAGTTCAGTTCAGTCAGCTCTAATCAGTTCAGTTCAGTTCAGTTCAGTTCAGCTCCATTCATTTATAACCATTTTGTTAAATATTATTATGTTGGCCTAGTTTATTTTACTAATTGCTCTTATTATTATTATCTGTATATTATGAAGAAATTATCATTATTATTATTATATGTATTATTATTATTATTATTATTATTATTATATGTATTATTATTATTATTATTTATTTTTATATCATTATGATGTTAAAAGCACAAATAAACCCGTATTTTCAGCCCATAATCCAATCAAATCACGTCAAAACGGTTTATGATGTAATTTTGCACGGTCCGACCCAATTATTATCTTATTACTAAATATTAATATATAATTAAATCTAATTATTAAAATAGTAATATTAATTTAATTCTTAGATATTATTGTTAATATATAATCATCATCAGGTATTAATATATTAATATAAAGACTACAAATAATTGTTATTAATTATCATTATAATCATTAATTATTATTATTATTAATTTATGATTATTAATTTTATTTATTTATAATTATCATTTAAAAATATCCAAAATAAAATTATTATTATTCATGAATAATTATTTATTATTACTTATCATTATAATTACTATTTAATATTCATATTATTATTGTTTAAATATTATTTATATATTTATTAAATTCAATTTAATTCAATTTAATTCAATTCAGTTCAGTTCAGTTAAGTTCAGCTCAGTTCAGTTCAGTTCAGTTCAGCTCCATTCTTTTATAACCATTTTGTTAAATATTATTATGTTGGTCTAATTTATTTTACTAATTGCTCTTATTATTATTATTGTTATTTATTTTTATATCATTATTATTAAGTATTATTATTATCAGTATATTATTTTGTTTATTAGAGCTTTATTCATTATTAATACTATTATCATTAGGGAGGAACATGGTTTAGGCTAAAAGCACAAATAAACCCGTGTTTTCAGCCCATAATTTAATCAATTCACGTAAAAATGGTTTATGATGTAATTTTGCACGGTCCAACCTAATTATTATTTATTACTAAATATTAATATATAATTAAATCTAATTATTAAAATAGTAATATTAATTTAATTCTTAGATATTATTGTTATTATATAATCATCATCAGGTATTAATATATTAATACAAAGACTATAAAATAATTTTTATTAATTATCATTATAATCATTAATCATTATTATTATTAATATTATTTATTTATAATTATCATTTAAAAATATCCAAAATAAAATTATTATTATTCATTAATAATTATTCATTATTATTACCTATCATCATAATTATTATTTAATATTCATGTTATTATTGTTTAGATATTATTTATATATTTATTAAATCAAATTCAATTCAATTCAATTCAGTTCAGTTCAGTTCAGTCCAGTTAAGTTCAGTTCAATTCAGTTCGGTTCAGTTGTTTTCAGTAAATCTAAACAGGCACTAAGTATGTCAACTAATGTCACATTTAACAAGTAAAAAATAAATCAATCACTATAATTTCATATTTAACTCAAGATAAATTTCAATAAATTTAGATATATCCAACAACTTCCAAAAATCTAGTAAAACAAATCACCAAATCAATAAAGATAAATGTCCACAACTTAAAAAGATAAATTTAATAACTTCAGATAAATTTTACCAATTTTCGAGATTAAATCCAAGAAAAATAAATAAAAAAAGAAGGCGCCATAGTAACACTTAAACCGTAGTAAACTAGTAATACTAATAAATTACAAATCCATCTCATATTAGAAATAGAGGAGAGTTCATCTCCTTATTAGAGAATTATTATGAAACTATACACCAACACCGACGCCTCTCTCTCCCTTCCTTCCTTCCATTCTTTAACATAAATACACTTCCTCTCTTATTTTCCATCCTCATTATTCTCTCATCTCTAATTCTCAAATTCCCTCTTTTTCTTCCTCTATATTTCAACCAGCATTACTATAAGGTTTGCTTAATTATTCTTTTGCAATTATTCATTAAACTACTTTTGCTTTTATTGTGGAATTTTAAGCACTATTTTCACAACTTTTTTCACTCAGATTTATCACTACCGAGGCCAAATTATACTAGTATTATTTTTTTTAGAATTTCAAGGCCAATTCTTTAATTTATTTTCTTCTCAGAATCATCAAAGTTTTAATATTTATTCAATCAATCCACCATTGTTAGTGTTTCCTGGGTATTTCCTCATTACTGCTTGCTAAATTATATAAATTCTTAATTTTATTTTTTTGGGTTTCTTAAACAAATTTTACCCTTATCTTTCCAGAAAATTTGGTTGAGAAAAAATCTGAATGAGCGGGAAAAGGTTGAAAAAATCCCATAATTTTAGCAGAAAATAAATGGTGGGTATTGTTGAAAAGAAGCAGAAAACACAAGAATTTAGCTGTATAATGTGTAAAGTGGAGGAATCTTCAGGTGAACTTATTAGAGAGAGGAAAGGTGTTAATGGTGGTGAGAAAGAATGGAAGGTTGATATCAAGTTGGAAAATTTATTGGGTTATTCTTCTAAAGTTGATAAATTGAGAGCATCTATTAATCGATCTCGAAGATTTAAGCAATGGATGATCAGAGGATTAAGCACAATTATTTTGTGGGTTTGTTTGTTGCAATTGATTGCAATGTGTGAAATTTGGAAGCCTACTGTGATGAGAGGTTGGAGTACTGCTTTTGATTCTTCTTTGAATGTTGAACAGACTATTGCCCCACTCAAGATTGCTCTTCCTCCTAAAAGTAAGTTTTTTTTTTCCATCCCATCTTTCTCTAATTTTCATATCTTGTATTGGGTGCATAAGGAGCCGCAAAGGCGGGATGAGAATCGATCCCAAAATCTCTTGGAAACCGGGAGAGATACTCTAACCAACTGAATATCCCTTTGTATGATATCAATTTGATTGATATGTTAATCTTTTGGTGTTTGTTGATATGGTCAACTGCAGATATTTGGTGTATTGTTATGGAAATTTTGAGTCTTTAAAAATCACTGGTTTTTGTTTCCTTTTGTATGTTTCCATAATTGGAGATGTATTAACTAAACAAGAGTTTTGGAATTGAATTGTGAAGAAGGTTGTTTAATTTTGTGCAGTTTGGTCATGTGATTTTTCAGTGTTTGGTACTTGACAGTTAGCATTTTGGGGGAACAAGATTAACTAGGCTGATTTTCTGAATGCAATTGTTTTCTTTTCAGGGGTTTATAAAAATAATGGTTATCTTATGGTATCTTGCAATGGTGGACTTAATCAAATGCGAGCCGCGGTAAGTTGTTTGTTAATACTAATTTTGAGTCAAATTTTGCCTATATCTTAATTTTACTTGTTCTTGATGCTTTGAAATTACTTTGCTAATTGCTATCACTGTCTAGACCTCCTAGTTTCTCCTACCAACTTTGTAGTTCACTCTTTGCAGATATGTGATATGGTTGCCATTGCCAGATATTTGAATGTCACTCTTATTGTCCCGGAATTGGATAAAAAATCATTTTGGAAGGATCCTAGGTAATTTTCATGGAAGTTTTCTTAGATAAAATTATTGGGAATACATAAAACAATGTACTAAACTATGAAGTTCTTTTGCCTTTTAATCTCAGTGATTTTCAAGACATTTTCGATGTTGATCATTTCATAACTTCATTGAGAGATGAAGTTCGGATATTGAAAGAGTTGCCTCCGGGAATTAAGAAACGTCTTGAAGAAAAACAAGCTTACTCGTTGGCTCCGGTTAGCTGGTCCGACCTTTCTTATTATCATAACCAGGTCAGTCTTAATTCAATCATTTACATTACTAAAAACTTGGATTTATTCAAGTCTTATTTATGTCAATGGTTTCATTATGTAATACGACCAATTTTTTTTGTGCCAAAACAGATTCTTCCGTTCTTTCTAAAACATAAGGTTGTACATATGAACAAAACTGATGCTCGACTTGCAAACAACGGGTTGCCTCTCGAAATTCAAAAGTTACGGTGTAAGGTGAATTATCAAGCTTTGAAATTCACTCCTGAAATTGAAGAATTAGGACAAAGAGTTGTTAGCATCTTAAGGGAAAAGGGTGATTTTCTGGTGCTCCATCTTCGATATGAGATGGACATGTTAGCTTTTTCGGGCTGTACTCAAGGTTGTACTGCAGAAGAAGCAAAAAACCTAACTGGAATGAGGTGAAGACGACAGTTGTTTTGAGTTGAACTTTGTGATTAAAAAATTAAACACAAAGTCACATTAAACTGACATGGTATTGCTTAATTGTGTATATTAACAGGTATTCCTACCCTTGGTGGAAGGAAAAATCATAGACTCGGATGCTAAACGACGAGATGGACTCTGCCCTTTGACCCCTGAAGAAACTGCTTTAACCTTGACGGCACTGGGTATTGATCAAAATATACAAATTTATATTGCTTCTGGAGAAATATATGGAGGAAAAAGGAGGATGGCCAGCCTAGCTTCATCTTTCCCCAATTTGGTTAGTATTAATTTTTGTATTTTGTTTAACTTTCAAGGTCCTTTTGTCAAAGTTTTTCATAAACTATCATTTATCTATACTTTTTTGTATATAACCGTTTGTAACTCAGTGAAACCGTTTGATACAAGAATTTGCGTCTAGGAATTAACTATTTTTTTCAACTTGCTTCACTTAGCGTACTAATGAGGGAAGGTTTGACAATTTCTATGGAACAGGTCAGAAAGGAGACCCTACTTGAACCTTCGGACTTAAGATTTTTCCAAAATCATTCATCTCAGATGGCTGCATTAGACTATTTGGTCTCTTTGGAGAGTGATATATTTGTTCCTACCTATGACGGGAATATGGCTAGAGTTGTTGAGGGCCATCGCAGGTACCGTACCATGTTTTAGAATACGATTTTTACACACCGCCTCCTAATTGCTTGTTTTCTTTTGTAGCTTGTTTGAGAAATATGTTGACTTATTGTAGCTGGCATAAGTTTGCATGATTAAAGACATAAACATGAGTTACAATTTGATACATGATTTAAAATTTGGCACTTCCAAAAAAATAAAAAGAGATTTCTATCCCAAAGAGCAGTCCATGCACCTAGAGAACCAAATTTTGTTACATCACCTACGAGGGCCAGTTCAACATCACCACCACTTTCCCCCTTTTAGAAGGGTTGTATAATGAACAGTGATCTTAAAATTAGTCACGCTGCTAGAAATCATGTTATCAACAACATAATACCTTAAAACTACTTCTCCTGGTCTACATATTTTTTTGTTTTCTATCATAAAAGAATGGGAAACTGAAAGCAAATCGGTCTTAAACAATTACCACATCCTAGTTTTTTCTGGATTTTTTACAAGATATATTCTTACATCATCTAATAAATTCCAACTGATTTAACAGATTCCTGGATTTCAAGAAGACAATTTCTCTGGATAGAAAGCTTTTGGTTTACTTGATCGATCAATTCAATGAAGGATCATTGAGTTGGGATGAGTTCTCAGTAGCTGTGAAGGAAGCTCATGCTAACCGTATGGGTACTCCCCATACCCGAACTGTGATTCCTAGTAAACCAAAAGAAGAGGATTATTTCTATACGAATCCATATGAATGCCTGGAACAACAACCAGATGAAGCATTGCAAATCGCGTGAATTATGTAGCTTCTCTCTCTCTCTCTCTATCTTCTACATGCCGATGGAATGTTCTTATACACATTCATATGCAACTTCTGTACAGTCTGCATCACGCGCACACACATACACACACCATGGTGATGGCCTCTTCCACATACACAGGTATAAGCAAATACAGAAGGGCTGATTTCAAGCCATAAGATGAAATTATATGAAATTATATGCTTTTCTTAGGCTCTTTTTTCGTACATTTTGAACATAAATTTTATCTTTTTAATACCTAGTTAATAAGTTGATTATATGTATAGAGAAAATTAGCTTGTCATTTTTCTTAGGATCATCCTGGTATGAATGAGCCACAGTTGGACTACGACATGCATATACAGGTGGTTCAAAAATTTTGGAATTATTTAATGTTTGTTTTTTCTGGGTTTTGGAATTTATTTTGATGTCTTTTGTACTGAAATTGTTGGATTTGGAGCAAAGTCTTTATTTTTTAATTCTATTAGAATCTCAAATCCAAATAATTCTGAACTCCCTTCCTTCGAATTTTTATGCACCATTTGACTTTGTGCGATTTTTTAATTACCTTAAAGTAAAAATTATAAAAAACAGATTTCGTGAAAAAATATATTGAGATGAGTTTCTTAAGATCTCGCATAATTATATTTTTTTTCTTGTATATTGAGGAGAATATGTAGTCGAAGTTGTAAAATCTTTAACCCAACCAAAGGCAATAGTGCATACGTTTAGGAGTGGTGGGAGGATGCAAAACATCATCTTCAGTTTCGTTGTTTTTGTAAATTGCAAATCTTCAGTTTCGTTGTCATCCATCAAATTCCTTTGTTTTTATAAGTCTACTTTTTATACCTCACGCTGAAAATGGGCATTATTTTGTGGTCCATTTGAGACAAAGGTTTACATTTCAGAGTTGAATGTTTATGAATGCTTTGCACCTCATATATATAATATGATCACCATCATCTCATCTTCCTCACCGACACATACTGTCTCCAACGTGAGGAAATTTGATGCGTGATAATTTGCACTATAAACCTAGACTCTACAGGGCCATTTGATGGTTACTTTTTTTGGGTCCGTATAAAAGTTACAGACAACGATGAAAAATTCAACTCTATATCATGAACGCTAATTTAGTTCATTTAGTCCCGTTTAGTTCAGTATAGTCCAAACTAACAGGGTCATATTTACCATATGTTTAGATAGAAAATTGATAACAAGTTCCATTAACTGGAATTTTACTTTTTCCTAGAATGCTAAATTAGAAAGTGGCAATACATTTATATTCAACTAAGATCACCTTCATTTCACATATCGAAGAGAAAAGTTATGTTACTAGGAAAAATTGAATTAAGATGTCATTCGGTATATGTCTTGCTATATGAGTGACGTAAGTAGCTAAAAAAGAAAAAATATCAAGTAAAAAAGAAATTGTTCAGAAAAGAGTAGTCTAAATTTCACGTTTAAGAAAGCTCAATTATGCCAAATAAACAACTTTGGGTTTTTTTTTCCTTTTGGAAACAGATTACATGCAAACACAAACAAGATCGTTGTGTAATTGCTTGTAAATCTAATAGAAGCGTGCCTTAAAAGAGAAAAGGTAGGATTCTAGGAGACATAATCAAAGTTGATAACATGTAGAAAACACATGAATAAACCACCCTTTCATACTTTTTGGTGTTTCACTAATAAAGTTTACAGCTACAAGAGACGGCCACTTGGCAAACGAACACAAGTTCAACAATATTCTTTTTGATCATATGATATAATATTAATATAAATACAACACCATCACACGTATCTTTTTCAATGGTTGTTAAGGGGGTGACTTTGATGGTGATGTTTAATGCCAACATGTACTGGTGGGATATTCGCCTTCAATTAAACTATGCCCCATCTATCAATAAATTAACATTATAGGTTTTTATTACATTTATTTACATACATACTATAGGTTATAACATGATTAATGGCTAATGTACAAAGCATTATATGAAGCTTTTATTAATGCCCACTTACCAATATAATAAAGGAAATATAAAATCCCACATAATCTGAGTCCCATTGTTGACTAGGAATTTAAGAGTTCGGACCCCCTGGAAGAGAGAGAAAACAAACAGCAAGAATAAGGCAGAATCTGTTAGGGTTAATTTTTAATTAAATTTAATGGTGGGTAAGCGATCCAAGAGATGCTTGATCCAATAACCATCATCATATGGTAAAAACTCCCAGATCCAAGAAAATGAAAACCATTTACCGAGGAGCTTCACCTAACAAACAAATCATTTAAATCTCTTATTCAACCTTTTGAAATTTTGTTCCATTTCGCTGCATTTTAACTAAATTAATTAGAGCTTATCTGAATATGAATATGCGGAACAGCAAAATTACTAATTAAAGTACATCGCCAAAATGTGACGGCTCTTTCATAGTAACCAAAACTACATTGAACGAGAGCAGATGCCGGGCATAAGGTGGTAAAAATAAAAATAAAACGTTTCTAAGCACTGTGGGAGATGTAAAAGATTTACAAAAATATAATGATATATAATAGTACTATTAATTAGCATTTTCTTTAGAGCCCACAACCACAAAAAAAAACATGTACAATGGATTTCTACAATCAGGTGGTTGCGGACTTCCGGTCGATGTGGTTAAAATTGACAGCCAAAACCTCTCCTATAACTCAATCTGGTTCTTACTTGCCGTTGGCCAAAAAGGGCAAATGAACACTAGAAAGAAGAGCGAACCCAAACCCCATACACAATCACACACAGAACCCAAAAAACAAAAACTAAGACTAATGAAATAATTAGCTTTCTCCAATCCTGTGTCTCTTGGCAGCCTGAATAGACTCCTTTGCACTTACCTCCACAGTGTGTGGCATGGGCTGACTATTTGGAGATCGATTGTCAACGTCCTGAATGGGCAATGAAAATCTTAAATACAATAAAAAGATATTCCAGTTGTGATAACAGTTTAAACATCAAGGACACCTAGTTCTAAATCTTCTAATCAATAAAAGAAAAGAAAAACGAGAATTGGCAGGTAGACTAGCTATGTAAAAGCTAATGTTAGCGGAAAAGTCCTACTATATTACTACTGGGAACGCTGATAGTATAGAGACCAAATAGGCAACTAAAATCTGGTGAACCGGTTGCTTGGGCTGAGTTCAGTTCGGTTACATCATATTCAGTTCAGCTTCTGGTTTGTATTTTAGTTTTTTAGTCTATATGAGGAATCTCGCCCGTAAAGCGCCACCCACAGGCCCACAACCACCATGGGAGTTAGGATTTGAACCCTGACCTATGTCAGAAGTGAAGAGGATAACCATTGGGGCAAGCTCCCTTGGTGAGTTAAGGTCATATTCAAGTTTACCAACTAATTTATTGTGAATATTCAACCAATGCTAGTGATCAAATTTCAGGTTGATTCACTTTATCAGAGTAATTAAAATCCAAGTCGAAATCTGGTTACCTTCATTCAAGTACAATACATGCCAGATTTATGAGGTCATACACAAGTTAACTTATCAAGAGTCAACGATGCAGATGTCATATAGCATGACCAACAGTGACAAACAAAAGAAACAGAACCTTAAAACCCACCTCTGCAACCAGTGCTCCCTTACCAACATCAAGTTGAACAGAGATGTTGGCCTGTGACATGTCCACCCCAGATGTATGTAGTGCCTCAGTAAGTCTCTTAAGTAGTCTGTCCAGTATCAAAAGTCAAGGCATTAATTCATTGTAAGCATCTTCACTAAGGAAACATCTGTTAATTTATTTCTATTCCTTTGGGTTGGTATGGAAGGAGTCCTTGAATCAATTATAAGGACCACAAAAATATAGAGAGCACCAGTTAAAGACAAAGTTATTCATACAGACATAACAAAACTATGGACCTCAAAATTAATATAACACAAATATTTACGAACAGCAAAGCAAAGCACTCAATCTTGTAACAATTGACAGACCCAGAAGGATGATCTGTTGTGTAAAACACTTATAAGCCAAGTTGACGTTGTCAGCAACTCACTAGTTAGAGTTACTTTTCCGGTTAAGGAGCCAACACTAATAAATCCTCTCAAATTTGAGGTGGTCAACGGAAGATACTCAAATTGCTCCCACTGACACACCATCTACCAGAAGGTGAGGCGATGGAATTTCTTTCCAGCCACCATATGCTTCTCTTATTGAGAGTGAGGGATAGCTCAGTTGGTTAGAGCTTCCCGGTTCCAGGAGATCCTGGGATCAATTCTCATCACCAGCCCTTGCGGCTCGGAAAAAAAACATATGCTTCTCTTACAAACACCTACCACCTGAAGCGAACATAGAGCTCCAGCCTATTCCAATAACCTTAACAAATTATAATCTAAAAATACGTTGCCAATAGGTCAACCGCTCTTTCCTCAGGTTGCTTTTCCACCGGCCACAGTGTCAATCTAGGATATATCATGCTAGAGTTGCACAAAGGCGAATGTGAGAAAAGGTTAGTGAATATTCACTCATAGTTTGCCCCAAAATAAGAAAGAAAAGGAAAATCAGCAACACAACAAACACCCCTCCCCCAAAACAAGAATAAAGAAAGGGATTTGTCTCAAAATATTTGGAGCCGATATTGCAACCCAATTACTAGTGAGAAAAGAAAGGCGGATATGGCAACCCAATTACTAGTACGAAGAGAAAGGCGGATATGGCGACCCAATCACTAGTAAGAAAAGAAAGGCGGAAACGGCAACCCAATTATTAGTAAGAAAAGAAAGGCGGATATGGCAACCCAATTACCAGTAAGAAAAGAAAGGAAGACAAGCATATATTTTTCTAACTAAAGCAAAAAAAGAAAAAGAGTTCGAAAAATATACCCTTGAGAGTAAACATCAGAAGCACTACTTGAGCCCCTTTCATATGTCCTGTCTTCAATTCCTATAATAGCACCCTCTGCCGTAGATGATCCATGGGGATGGGAAACAAAGTTCTCAACAGGCGGGATACCTCTACCAGGAGGGTAAATACATGGTTGCAATGGATTGTTCAAGGGAACGACAAAGCTCGCTGACCCAGAAGGATGATCTGCTGTATAGGCTAATTCCCCGTTGAACTCTGACTCCACGGAGCCTTGTATGGTTGACATGGATTGAACTGCAGTATTCTCTTCCAAGTAGCCATTTTTCAGGGCTTGAGAATGATTAGTAAAATTGTCTACTGGCCCATGATTAGCTCTCTGTTAAACAAGGTCCCAACAAATGAAGACTTTAACTAAAGCAGTTTAGTGAAAAAAAATGGTGTGACTAAAATAATACAATTGAATGGAAATTATTCATGATAATCTGAAGAACTCAGAATAACAGCAAACTCAAAAGACACTAATAAATTGACGTTACTATAACAGCTAGACTTGTCAAACGGGTCGGTCGAATCGGGCAACAGCCGAATCTCTATTTTCAGACCGGGTCACTTTCGGCTCGGGTGAGACACATAGCCTTCGGATGCGGGGCGACCCAACGGATTATGACGCACTTTCATTTTCATCTTCAATTGTAAATTAATAAATAGGCAATATACATATCACTAATAAGAATCACTAATATAATTGATCATTAATCATAAGCTTTCTCAAAAAATCAAGTGAAAAATTTATTTGCTAATGCCTTAGTCTTAGTCGTTAGATTGATGCCGGTGATCATCGATTTGTGGTTGTGTAGTGAGTACGGTTTAGATTTGAGGGAGAGGAGTGATAATGAGAGAATTAAAAGATAAAGGTAGTTAGTTTTAGACTTTTAGTGAAATTAAAGTATATGATTATGGCTCTTCTACTAGAATACTTTAAAAAATAAAAAAACACTCAAAGAGTGAGTCAGGTTAGCCCCATTTTTTACCCCCATTTTTTCAGGTTGCTCGGGTTTGGGCGAAAACGGGTTTTGGATCATAGATATTTGTTCATGACCCGTTATTTTGGGTCGGGTCAGTTTGGCATGTCTGCTGACAGCAACCCAACGCAAAAGAGAAGAAATTCTATAAAATAGAGAAGACTAGGAAGCCGGAATTCAGGCAGAAAATTATCGAGTTTATTGTATTTTGTTATACGTTTAGAGTTCCTTTCTTTTAACAGTTTACTGTCATATTCTTTTTAACCCTTTACGGAAAGGAAACCAGATGATAGTGCTCGGATGATTCGTGGGTTAAAAGGGGATGTGGATGGGCTGTTTTAGGCTATGTTCACTGTACCCTTAATATGGTGATCTAGTCTAAACTTGAAGATCTGGTCTACTCTCAACTTTTAAGATCTGGTAGTCTGATCTGAATCTTTTTAAACTAATGTTCTGATCTCCTAGTTTCAATTAATATTGACGCTACTCTATAAGAAAATACTTAGTCGTGTGGGATGTTGTTGGATTATCTAGTTGTGTTTTCTTTAAATATCTATTTTAAAAAACTTTTAAAGTTTTAATGATTCAGAATAAACATATTTGGTGACAAGTAAATGAAAATAAGAAGGTCTGGTCCGGTTTGATTAGTATATTTCATCTAGTCCAATTAACAAGTTAATAAGGTCAAGAGAACATAGCCTTAGTGGCGATTGGAGAAGTTATTTATGCCCGTGAAGGAGAGGAGGGGGTGATGTCTTTAGGTAAAAGGGAGGAGATTTTTTTTTAAAAAGAATAAAATTGTACAGAAAACAAAGGATTCTTTTTTGTTGCATTCTGTCATAAACTCATAATGAGGTCAATGAATAAGTACATTAACTTCAGGATTATCAAGGGAAATGTTAAATAAGTACGGATTAATCTACAAGAGGTCTATTAGTACAAGAACACTGTAGATAAATTTCCCATAAAGAATTTAGCCCATACGAAGCAGCAAGATCTCTACTTCTTTAGCTACTTGATGAAGTAGATACAAGTAAACGGAAACTTAAAGGGTAAATCACAAATACTCCCTGCATCCCATAAAGACCTTCCTTGTTACTGTAGATCCAAGAACTAAGAAAATGAGGAGTTAGAGAAAAGCGGGATCCTTTATTTGACTTTTGGGTATGAGAGAGAAATTTGTTGAGGACTACTATCAAATTGAGCTAAGCAAACCATGCGCTGGGGTAAGGGAGGATAGAAAGAGGAAATGGTTTACCAAAAATAGAACAAAGCATAATAGGGAAAAACAATATAGAACACCTTAAAACAAAAAGAAGACGGCTTTGTGGGATGGAGGATGTACATGATAATATGATTTCCCGACGATCCCCCAACATGACATGGGGCCAAGGGCAACAAAAGTAAAAATCTTCTAAACTGCTGTCGTGATAAAGGAGCATCTTGCCTCAAAATGGATTCTTAACTGGTGTTTCGATCCTAAACTTCCCACGATGATATTTTGAGTTCTGGCAGAAGAAGTGGGCGCTCACATAGTTTATTTTATTCTATGCAAGACGGATTCATGGCAAGTTAAGTGAGCCACAATTCCTTTGAAGACTTAAGATTGACTTATAAGGAGAATGAAGGCATAAGGAAGCTTGAATGAGCCTGTTTGATCAAGGGGCAACCAGAAATAATTAAATACTACATTCGAAGGTGAAACAACTTGGATATTAAAATAGAGCTCTTCAAAATATTGTAAGTAGCTCATATTGGACTGGTCACGAGAGACATAGGACTGCTTGAAGTTGAACAGTCCAAGCTGCGCCACCAGCTGAGGTTGCTGGGACACAGCAAGGCCAGTTTATCAAAGCTTTTTTTTGCATACACAAACTGGGCAATGCCAGAATGCATGATCTTGCAATATCAACGGTGAGCTTGTGACTTATTTTTCTTAACAATCCCATTTACTTTTTAGCCAATCTTAACCTTGGGCTTCCATTATGTTAAGAAAAAAAATTCCAAGATTAGGAGCTTACTGGGGCTGCGTTTTATATATTTAGCACCCCCTGCAAATACGAACTCCAAAAGAATTGTGGTAAATTTGGGTGACAAATGAATAAGGTTTCTCTTGAGAATTTCCTACTGCAATAAGTGGGTTAAAATCTTCATCTTCAGAATGGCTTCATCAAGGCTTCAATTACGAAATCCTACAAAATTGCCCACAAGGTTGCAAGTACTCTAAAGATATCAAGCATGGCATTTATCAAGGATGATCAAAGTCAAATGTTTTCGTCTCTTTGGCAATTTGATGACTCAAGGACACTCCATGTTTAACCAGAACTTTCAGCCAAAGGGTCTTAAGATATGGGTTAATTATTGAATATGGCTTTCCCAGGGCATCACAGAAGCAAATTCCATTGGTAGCCTAAATAGCCAATACGTATCTCCAACAACATCGGGAAGCTACTCAACAACTAAGAAAATGTACGTTGCTGGCCTAAAGTAGTCATGAAGCATTACTCATGGTCTGATTTTGGAGGCAATCTATCGTAGATTGTTGCCCCTTTGGCAACCTAAGAAATAAGAATACGCAATAGCATGCCTTGTACACTTTCAAAGGTGCTACGATGACCTTCATTCCTTTAGCATCTAAGGTCTAAATGGTTTACCTTTTCTGCTAGGAAAATATTTAGGACCAAAATAGACAAACTTTTCATTTTCGTCACAAATAAACATGGGTGTCAGAAAGGGGCTCCTAGGATAAACTTACACATAGCTTTTGCAAGGCAATAAAATTGCCACCTGGTTTCATCAACGATATTCCTAGTCAATATAGGGATTGATTAAAATTTTGTATTGTTACCAAGACCTCTATAGAAATCAAGAGGGGTTTATAGGAGGGGACCCCATGATAGATCACTATGTCTTATCAGGATGCAATCAATTTACAGTCTTTAGAGTCAACTCCCGACACCACCTGGTTACACCGTCACTCAAGGATACTTTCATGCTGCTGTCCAAAACTTTGTGGGCTATAGAGACATTCACTATGTGACCATGAATCTACAATAAGTTAACTAATTTTAGCTAATCCATGGAAGTGCAAAATGAACTATAGTAATGTACTTGGTCGTATGTTCGGATAAAAGAGAAGGAGAAGGACAGGAATTCGTCTACTTTGCCTTATATGGATATGGAATGGGAGACGGTTGGTACTTGGTAGAAGATAGGAAGGATATATTTTCCTTACCCTTTAATAAACCAAACCCCTAAGCACAGAAGGTCTGGAAATAAAATGCAAGCTCCCTTTGCTTTCCCTCTCTTCTCTCCCCTCCTTAAATGCTAAACAAACACAATACAAGACCATTTTACAGTCCCACAAGAAAACAATTACTGCCTCTATCCTAAATTAGTATGAGCACTACCTCTTTTTTTTGGCATTATCCCACCAATATTCAGTGGCGGATCTTGAACAATTTTTTTAGGGGGGCAAGAAAATAAATCTATTATTTTGGTGTTCTTTTGGATTGGATTAATTGCAATTAATATCAGTTTCGTTTTGTGGACCTTTATTAATTTTAGTTCAATTCAACTCTATTAAGCTCCATTAATTTCAATTTAATTTAGTTCAACTCAGTTTAGCACAATTCAGTCCAAAAGAAGAGAGCCTAAAAATACCTACTACTTTTTTCCACTGTCACATAATTCGCTAGGGTGGTGTGCGAATTTCGAATTGGTTCGATCGAATTCGTTCCCAATTCGCAATTCACAATTCGCCAATTTGCCTAAAATCAAAGCTCTGTGCAGCGAATTCCGTTCCCGAATTCGTTCCCCGTTCCAAAGCGATCTACGAATTATGTGACACTGCTTTTTTCCACCATTGACCCACTTTACGAAACACATTTTAGTGCATAATATAAATTATACCTTAATATTTATCTCTCCTCCAACTAGTAGAAATTTGTATTCCGCGTTGAGTCATTGATTGTCTCTTCTCACTTTTTCGTCTCTCTATTATATTTGATACTTCAGTATATGAAATTAAGGATACAATATTCAGGGTGCATTTTATATCTATTCACCTTAAAAAAAATAAGTTGAGGTTTAATAACTTCAGAAGTTTCAATAAGGTTCTAACACCTGATAAAAAGACGTTCAATAAGTTCCGACTAAAATCAGATAAATTCAGTTCAAATAAGTTCGGGAAAATATAAGGTGAAGAGAATGCACCTTCACAAATGTAAGACGCGTATGAATACTGTAAATATTCCTTAGTTAACCAATTATTGTAAGAAAGAAAACAATTGTTAAACAACTTATTTTCATATATTTCCTAAAAAATAAAAGTAATAATAACTAAAGTAAACAATTACTACTAAATTGCTTGTAAATACACACGAAGTGTAACAGTACTGTATATGGCATTTACAAGTAAACTGTTTTAAAATTGAAGTACATGTCATGTCTTAAGTCTTTTGTTGTAATGTGTGCAGAGTTGAGTGTCAGAAAATGAAACAAAGAGGTAAGTTTCTCTCTACGGCCTATGCTATTGCTACGTTTGTCAGGGTATTAGTTTGCAACCAACTCTTACTTCATTGGACTTCATAGATTCAAGTATATTCAGGACCATGCTTTTAACTGTAGTCCGATTTTTTTTTGGCTTGTAGGGGCCAGGCCCCAACCGGCCCCTATAGAAAATCCGCCATTGCCAATATTTAATCATCTCTTACTACTGTTTTTGAATCCACTATCTCATTTCACATTTACGCTGTGTTTGGTTGGCGGCAAAAGCTATGTTGCCTCGACACCCTCGACCACCCGGAGTATCGTGTGTCGACTCGACACGACGCGTGATACGACTCGAAAAGGTGTCGAGTCGCGTACCGGAATAAGTGTCGGATCCTTGGATCCCTACTCGGATACTCTGAGCAACATAGGGAAAAAGCTTTCCCAAAAAACTATTTCCACACTTTCTTTGTTTCGTTTGGATTAGGTTAAGAGGGGAAAATAATGGTTAAACTTTTCTTTTCCAATAGTAGAAACTTGTTTCCCCTCAAGAAGTAAGGGAAGCCAAACAAAGAAAAATGGACTAAAAAGAAATTTCACTTTCTTGCAAAGTTGAAACCAAACAAAGAAAAATCAAGATACAATTGTGTTTCACTCCTTTGCATTTGAAACGTTTCTTGTCCAACAAAACAAAGCCCCAATTCATCATTAATATAACAACAGGTATCCCCCAATCCCTATTGGATCTATTTAAAATAACAATAGATAAGCCAAAATGTTATCTCTTAAATCCGTGACATATAAGTGTTCACATAAATCAGAGCAGGAGAATGAGTTAAGCCTCGTGTTAAAGTGATGAATTGGACTCACGAGTCACATAAAGGGTTATACTTTAACTTAAAAGCAAGCTCAAACACTGTCCATTTGTGAAGCAACATGAAAGACTACACGATGCTAAAGCCATTAAAACCATCTCCCAAAGCCAATTAATAGCCTAGAAGCGTGAAACTTTACCATGCTTCACTTCCATACCTAAATCTTACGAGGAAACATCTCATGGCATTCAAAGACATCAAGAGTTACAAGAGATATAAAAGAAAAGCAATGATAGATGCAAACATTCTTACCCATGGTATTAATTTTGTGGGCTCTTGAGACCACATTTGTTGTTGATATGGCCCTTCATACACTTGTAATTTCTCTTGTAGAAACCGTACATACTCTATAACCTTCAAAGTTTGTGCAATATGTTACTTCAATTTCAAAGAGCCAAAATTGTGAAGAATATAAATTTTTAAAAACAAAAGGAAAAAGCAAGTAAAATCGAAAAAGCACCTCCAGCAAGAGTGATGCCTTATCCCTCTTTTGATCATTCGGAGGTATCAGCTCTCTCAGTATTTGGAACCTGTAGATACATTTAATAAGTGAAATATAGACAATTCCAATGGGGCAAGATTGGCAACTTCGGAAAGATAACCGGCAAACAGTAATTTCCAAAAGCAACTCATTCGCAGGTTGTATATTATATGAAATAAAAAGTCGTAAAAAATATTGCTAAATAATCTATAAAAGAAGGACCCTGGAAGCTCCTGCTAGGGGATGAATTCACCAGAGGCACATCAATCCCATATGCTTGAAGTTGCAATGTATTGACTAACAAGCTCGCATAACTTGACCTACCCCACCAATCCAAGTGAGAAACCGAGTAATTGCTCACTTGATGGAGACAATGGCATAGAAAGAATGTTATTTTGGTAGAAAAAAGAGCTTAGCGGAATGAACAAGGACCTTGGCCCATTTATGCCCATCTAAGACACAAGTATAAAGTATAACCAATAGTTGTGGGCAGTCCTTTAGCACCAAATGTCTAGGCATTTCAATGTCTACAGAATACTATTGGCTGCTATCGTTACATTGTAGTCTTGTTATTGTAGCTGCCATGGGCACTACTTCATAGTACTGTGACTCTTGCTTCTCCTTCATCTTCTATATATCACACAGCCTACTTGCCTACTTGGTAGTTGGTACAAGGCCATAAAATAAATTGTATAAAAATTCATGAAAAGTCTTATGTGAATGGCCAATATAAAGCAAATCTACTCCAAGGAATATGTTTTTCTTCAATAGATTTCTCTACCACCCATCTATGGGTTGTAACAGGTTAAACCACACATTAATGAAAAATTCATCAGCAAAGCCACTAACTAACAAAGGAAAGCCTCTGCTTGGAAGAATAGATGCTTACCGTGGAGCATGGACATGACAAGTAAAAAATGACACAAACTCATCAATACAACCACGATTTATGACCTTGTACAGAACAAGCTATACAAACAAGATTCAAAATTTATTGACTACTTTTCTGATTCTTAATAACATTTCTCTCATACTATGGACCGCGCCTATATTACTTTAACAACTGCATTTATTTGTTTTTCTAAATTGTGTTGCTATTAAAACCTTTTGTTGAAAACCTCTTTTTAAAACTTTTGGGTGTAAACCTTGTTTTCAAAAAATACTTCTTTAAAAAATCTTAAAACTTAAACCCTTTTAAAAAAAACTTTTTATCACTCTTGTCGATGTCATCTCCTCTGGTTTCAGTTGACGATTCATGTTAGCCGATCCCAAATCACTTTGGGAATAAGGCTTAGTATTGTTGTTGTTGTTGTTGTTGTTGTTGTTGTTGTATGATTCATATTCTCTAGCCACCCATAATATACAACATCAAGATTGCATTCTCTTCACTTGAACATTGAACCTGATGAGTAACCGTGACGACCCTTTATTTCACCTTATTTACACACCTGATCACACGTGATCAACCTGAAACTCGTCTTTTTTTTTAAGGTGAAGAATACGCACCCTAACTCGAGTTCCTAATGAAAATGCAGTAACCTTCCACTAGTACGCCAGAAACAAGTCCGAGCTTATTTTCCAAATCCAATCCACTCTTCCAATTAAGGTCAAATTAATGGCTTAACCTTAACATAGACGTGAAAGATTCTATCAATTGGCATAATTCACTCTCCACTAGCCTACACAAACTTTTTTACCTCGCCACGAAACTGACATTCAATTAACAAACGATATCGTTCACCATTTTCGATACACCGTCATGTATATGTCTTAAAGAAGCAAATACCTTCAATAATACATCGAAATTAAGCTCGGATATCAAAATTCATGTGAAATATGAACCAAAAAGGAGTTACCTCTCGTTGATTTTACTCCTCCGACGCTGCTCAGTCTCAGAATGTTTTGATCGATAATTGTTAGGTTTCTGCTCCGCACTTTTCCCTTCTGATACAACATTTCAGAAAATGAGTTCATTTATGTAAATTACACGCACAGAAAACCCTAATTGAAGAAAAAATGTAGAGATAGAGAGAGAAAAAGGAACCTCGGTGAGAAGAGGTGTCAGTACCAGCAGCGATATCTTCATCGTCTTCTTCTTCCTGTTGGTG
The DNA here is from genome assembly GCA_947645195.1 of Patellifolia procumbens. NCBI lineage: Eukaryota > Viridiplantae > Streptophyta > Magnoliopsida > Caryophyllales > Amaranthaceae > Patellifolia > Patellifolia procumbens. Next base: position 40,037 of record CANSGD010000798.1, read on the forward strand.
TTGATGCTGATGATGAGGTTTTATAGTTCTCACCATTTTAGGCGAGAGAAAAATGAAAAAGAGGAAGAGAGCTCGAAGGATTACAGTAATGGCGGGTGAGACCGAATTAGTGCCCTAGAAAGGAAGAGAGATAAAAGGATCTGCTAAAGTGCGCGTAGGTGGACATACAAAAAGAAATTATCTAAAATACTCCCTCCGTCTCAATTTAAATACAACATTTGACCCAAAAAATAAATATTGCACTTAAATTGGGACGGAGGAAGTATATTTTTACAAAAAAATTAACATTTTTGCCCGGTCTTCTCATCCCTAATAATTCAACAACAATTCCACCTAATATGATTAACCGATTAAAAATAGTTAACTTTTGTTTTCTTTTTTAAAAAAATGCTAATTAACTTAAAGCTCGTCATTTACAATTCCACCCCTCCCAACCCCCACCAACCATCCCTCCCTGCAGCCAATCCTACCCATTGAAACCAACCTTCCCTAGTTCCCTCATCCCAGCCCCAAAACCGCCCCCTTTCCCCTCCCCCACCCCTTCTCCCTTACCAACCCTATAATCGTGTGAAAATGTTGTTTGAATGTGGGATTATTGTTTAATTATCAAAAGTTGGTAGTCTTGGTACCATTGTGGGAAGATCAGAGAAAAGGTGGGATTTGTCCATTAATTTTTCTACAATATAACAATTCATCTAGATAAAATTGTTGGTCCAAAATGAAAACATATGGGCAAGAGTTGCAAACCGTTATGTGTATCAATATCTCTCCTTTAATAGTATTACATCTATGTTATTCTCATATATTGAAAGATAATCAATGTCAATTATACTCAACAAGAAACTTCAAGTATGGAGGAAGAGCTTCAACCATCCCACCACCATAGTATTACTCTTTCTTTCATCAAAATTAATTTTTTTTGGTGATAAAGAGGGGCAAGCCCCAAAAGGAGAAGAAAAGGCTAGGAAGACTAAGAAGCAAAACAGACTCAAGACCAAAGAAACTAACAGACTACAATAAGAAGAAAAAAGGAGACCAGACACTAAACTAACTAAAAGAAAACAAAAACAACGAACTAAACTACAGCAACTCCTCCAATAAGAACTAGGCAGCAACAGCAGGCACCAATCTCGCCAAAGCCACACCACTTAGGTCCTCCAATAAAATGGCCCGAAGACCCGTCGGGGCCGCCGTTAAGAACACCAACTTAGGAAGCAAACCAACTCCATAATTAGCTAACCAAACCGTCGTTCGGTTAGCTTCGCGGTAGCAATGTTGGATGGTTATTTCCCACTCAGCTCTATGTAGTAATTCTTTGCATTTATTGATAATGTGGTAGTAAGGAGAAAAAGGGGTGATTTTCTCAGTTAAGATTTGAACCACCACCTCCGAGTCGACCGACACTTGGACTTTTCGATAACCCGCATTCCAAGCCATTGCAAGACCACGCATGACAACCAAGAGTTCAGCTTTGGTGCACGAGCAGACCCCGCAATTGGCAGCGAACATTTCATGGATCTCGCCTCTATGACCACGGATAATACCACCAGCTCCTGCTTGTCCCGGGTGTCCACGAGCAGCGCCATCCGTATTAAGGCGCACCCAGCCTTCTCTCGGATGAATCCATCTGACAAATATTTATGTTCGACGTTTCTTGTTTGAACGAGTAGGTTCCTCCACTCTTGCCATTGCCCTACGAATGGGACCAACTCTAGCCATGATGAACCCAATTTGATCCACATGTATGTCCACTACTCTTTCAAAACAACGATTGTTCCTCCATAACCAAAGCCACCATAAAGTGACGGCAAAAACAACAAGCCATTCATCATCACGTGTATTCCGTTTGTAATTCAAATTTTGGGTGATCCATTGTTCTACACTATTACTCAAGAATTCATCATCATTCATACCTGGAAACTTACGCCAAACTGATTTAGCCACCGGACATCTACGGAGGATGTGATCAATATTTTCTTCCACTTCTCCACAAACTAAACATCTGGGATTATCAGTTAAACCTCGCACAAAGCGATTAGCATTAGTCATTAACCTGTTTTGTAATGTGAGCCAAAGAAAGAGACGTGTTCTTTGAGGCACACGAAGCTTCCAAACAGCAACCCAGCATTTACACGAACCTAGCGTGACTTTATTCCGTATAATTGCAAGTGTCGATCTAATAGAAAAACCCATCGAAGGTGAGCCATTCCAGAAAATTTTTTCAATGTAATCATCCTCCTCTTGAAGTTCAAAAGAACTTTCACCCATGATTGGGATCCCACGTTTCCTGGACAGTGAGGTCTTGAATACCAATGGGGGGTTCATGAGTTGCCACTTCAAGTGAGGTAGAGTGTGAGACCCATCTATGATGCCAGAAAAACGTTTTTTTGCCGTTGCAAACTGCCATACTTTCTCCCTTTCGAAGTATATCAACGTTGTCCACTATCCCACGCCAAGCATTCGATGCATTTTGCTTATGTTTGGACATATCCAAATCACATCTATTATCACAATATTTGCTTCTAAAACTCGAGACCATAAAGAGTCTGGTTCCGCAAGCATTCTCCAGCCCAATTTGGTCATAAAAGCCGCATTAGCTTGTCGCATTGAACAAATCCCCAATCCCCCTAACACTTTTGTTTTGTTCACAGTATGCCAAGCGACTAAATGAACTTTGTTTTTATCTTATGTGCCACCCCACAGGATTTTACAGGCAACTCGATCAACATTATCACAAGTAGAACGCGGTAGCTTGGTAGTTTGCATCGCATAATAAGGCATAGAGCTAATAGAGGATTGAATCAAAGTGGCCCTCCCTGCTAAAGAAAGCACCTTCGATTTCCATCCCGCAAGTTTCCCATTAATACGATCAACAATAAATTGATAATCACGTTTTGAAGTTCTACCATTGATGGTAGGAACTCCAAGATAATTACCCAAATCATCAGTTTCTTCCATATTTAAAGCCTCACAAATGTCATGTTTTACTTCTTCACCCGTATTTCCAGAAAAGAAAATCCGAGACTTCGACGTACTAACCTTGCTGCCTGACGCCTCACAGAACTGATGTAAACAAGACTCAATAATCTGAGCTTGATTTAAAGTCGCTTCCCCAAATAGCACCAAGTCATCAGCAAACGCTAAATTGGAGAGAAAAGGACCATCTCTACTTGCACGAACGGGTTTCCACGCACCCAATTGAATAGCTTGATTAATAAGGTGAGTTAGCCTTTCCATACAAATCACATAAATGTAGGGAGAGAGAGGGTCACCCTGTCGAATACCACAGGAGGGCACAAAATTTTCTGTTGGTTCACCATTCCATAGAACTTGTAAGCTAGTAGATGTCAAGTATTTCATAATTGTTTCAACCATCAACAATGGAATCCGAAGGTCCAACAAAGACTCCTTAATAAACTTCCATCTAAGCCTATCATAGGCCTTCTCAAAGTCTATTTTAATAGCCATGAAACCCACTGCACCTTGTTTCTTACGCATCGTATGCAGCATCTCCTGAACTATAACAATGTTGTCTGTAATTTGACGCCGAGGAACAAAGCTAAATTGCGTTGGTAAAATCAGGTTCAATAAAACCTGTTTAAGACGATTTACAAGAACCTTAGTCACCACCTTATATACGGTATTACAAAGTCCAACGGGCCTGAATTGTGTCACCAAATGGGGATTGTCAGTCTTCGGGATAAGAACCAGAAATGCATTACATAAATTGTCCTAAAATGTACGCCCTTCAAGGATGTCAAGAATGGTGGAGACAACATTAGACTTGACATTATCCCAGAATTTTTGGTAGAATAGGGGTTGAAATCCATCCGGTCCTGGTGCTTTGTACGGTTCCATGCTCGAAATAGCCATTGACACTTCTAACTCCGAGTATGCTCGAGAAACTTTCATGTGCTCACCTTTTGCCAAGATGGGAAAACAATTAGGAGCAAGGAAAGAAAAATACCAGACGTATTTTCCTCGGAAAAAAGAGTACGCCAATACTGAACCACTAAATCCTTAACTGCGTCCGGGTCCGAAATCCAATTTCCTTCATCATTTTGCAGCAACTCAATTCTATTTTTGTTTTGCCGAATAACTGTTGACAAGTGAAAAAAAATTTGTATTTCGATCGCCATCACGAATGTAATCAAGCCGGGACTTGAAACCAAAGGGTCTCTTCCTGGTGCAGCACATCTTCCAATTCATTTCTTAGTTTGGTTTCTAGTTTAATCAGGCCTCGAGAATGACTTCGAGATAAAGCCTTTTGAACTCCATTCAAGCGAGCCCAAAGTTCAGATTTTTTCCGGAAGATATTGTGGAAAACATCTCTGTTCCACCGTGTAAGCTTACTCGCAAAATCAGCTTGAAAAGGGATTAAAGGAGCGTGAGTATCCCAGTTCTTACGAATAAACTCATCAAATTGTGACTAAGCCATGCCGCTTGAAACCGAAAGGGTTTAAGCGAGGTAGGAAGGGGAGCGAAGCCACATGTGCTTAGAAGAATGAGGCAATGGTTTGATTTATTTTTCGGGAGGTGTTTGACAGAGCCTTCCTCAAAACGCAATCTCCAATCTTCTGGTGCAAGAAACCGATCTAATATGGCCGATTTGAAGGTTGCAGGCGAATTACCTCGAAACCAAGTGTGAGCTGGGTCAGAGAATCCCAAATCTATGAGGCCATTGTTATTAATCCACTCCGAAAAAGACGACAGCGGCATTGAAGTTCAAACCCCCCACTACCTTGTCTTTCACTCATAGAGCTAGTGTCATTGAAGTCACCACCTAATAACCAGGGACCAGAGTAGGCGTTCTTAATGCTTTCTAGAGACGACCAAAGATTATGTCGGATAGTAGAGTCCGGACTAGCGTAAATAGCAGAAAACAGCCATGGTTCTTCACCATTCTTAGTGATTTCTACGGTGATATGTTGAGTATCCATGCCGATCACATTAACAGATACCAACTCATGCTGTTAGAATAACCATATGCCCCCACTAAATCCTTGTGCATCCACTCGAACATGTCCTGAAAAACCAATTCTGTCACACACCTGCTGTGCTTTCTAGCCACTAATATGGGTTTTAACCAACGCAAGAATCGTAAGTTTATTGATCCTGATCAATTCTTTAATCATAGTCAAAAAAGACGGACTACCAGCCCCTTGGACATTCCATATCATGATTTTTATCGACATAGTAAACTCTGGGAAATGAGGGTAACGATCACATATATTCAAGGGAATGTTAGATATTAGTGTCATGAATGTTTCGTGTAGAAACTCCATGTCTTTCCTTAACTTCAACGGAAGTTAAATTGTTGCCATGAGATCCGGAGGATTGTGAGAGGGTTGCAGGAACGAACTCACAAGGAGTTCCACTTTATGTGCTAGTGGATGAATTGAGACCATGAACGGGCCCTCTGTCTCGTAATCTATGAAAGTCGAGTATTCCAGGGGCACTTTGAGTTCCAGGGTGATTGGGACTCGTACATGATTCATTGGTACCACGATCGCTAGGAAGATTCAAATCCGGAGGAATTTCTTTAAGAGAAGACGAGTGAAGGGAAGCAAATTTTGGCTGCCAATTTTCCTTACCAGTTAAGGAGGGGCGTGCATACGGATAAGGATATCTTCGAGTGTCTGCTTTCCTTAGCTTAATCTGATTCGAATTGTTTTCTTTAAGAGATAAAGATTGATCTCCTCGAGCCTTATGAGGGATATAATTTGATTGATTGTCTTTGTTGCCATGAATAATAATATTCGAGATTTTCCCGTTAGTATCCTTGTTCTCATTAGCCTCCTGTGTAATCAGTCGCGTGATGGTCTCTTTTTCTACTTCCATACCATCGGAAATATTTCCTAAATTCAGTTTTCCAAATCTTCAAATGATTTTTTTTCCACCAAATTATCCTACATATCTCCATCTTTGCCCAAGGACATTAAACTTTCCTTAGATAAGGATTGACTTTGGCAAATGGGTTGTTTAATCGTCATATTCCGTTCCACCAACTCAACTGGAGAGTCTAAAGTATATTCTTGATCCAAAACAATAAACCGTGAACATGACTCTGAAATTTTCCCCTGTGGGCCTCTGAGTGAGAATTGAGCTTTCTGGGAGCCCGTGTTTGATCTTGCCTCAGGTCTGCTTGCCTCTGCATGTTCCGTAATGTTTACAGGCTGTTGTTTAGCACTAGGTACTTTAGCTTTGCCTGGTAATCTTCTCGAACTTTTCTGGACAATCATCCAGGCCCCGTAATTACCCATCTCTTCAGGTTTGGCCGAAGGCGGGGGGGATTGCAGCCACCAAGGGGTTCTCAATTGCTTCTGCATTAGCTTGAATTTCCCCTTGGTTTCCACCTCGAAAGTTGCTGCACATGTCATCTTTGTGTCCCAAATGACCACATTTAAAACAAATTTGACGTAGTCCCTCGTATTGGATCTTCCATACACGCCCATTCGATCGAAATTTCGATAGTAACGGTTTTGTTAAATCAACTTCAATGCAAAAGCGTATATATTGTCCTCTATCCCTGGATTCTGTGTTCTTATCAATCCGAACTACTCCAATTTTTTCACCTATTTGAAGATAAAATGTCTGTCAAAATATTCAACTGATAAGTTTGGAATATGAACCCAGGCTGTGAGGGATTTTATTGGCGCTTCATCTGGAACAAAGTTAGGGATCCATTTTCTAATGGTAAGATAACTATCTCCAATCATCCATGGCCCCTGGGTTAATACAAAGTCATAGTCATCCATGGAAGAGAATCTAACCACATAATAAGCACATCCTATATCAGTGAGGGAGATATCTCCTTTCAGACTCCATTTGAATCTCAACCTTTTAATTAGAATAGCATAACTCATTCTTCGATCGAATAACTTAATAATCAGAGCGTTCCTCCATGGACGCCGTAGCCGTTGTTTCTCTGCCCTTGTTAATTTGATAGTCGGACAATTTCCATCTTCTGTTTCTCCATAGAATCCATGTCATCTTCTGATTCGTCTTCCATCTCATCTTGAACTTGATTCATAGAATTTGAAAGAATGTCCTTTGTGAAACCCTTGCAGCACTACTATATGAAATTCCATTTCAAATTTGACTACCCTTCTCAAATGTGTTCTCCACGAATGAATCTTCCATCGCCTCTTTGGTTGGATTTTCGCCCCCTCTTGAACCATCACATCAGGCGGCTCCTCTTCAGCAATTCGTTTGAATTTCTTATTAGATCTATGAATCAGGTCTGCTTCTTCTACTGAGAGTTCAGTCGCTTTTTCCTTCGCCTCCGAAGTTGCCATTTCACAGAGAGAAAAGTTCATCAAAATTAATGATGGTAATTGAATAGAAACCAAGAATTAAGTTGTAACGTTTTAAATCCATATTATAATTTACTCTTTTTAACGACATTTACACACTAAATGTTAGTAGTCATCTCAAACTACTACTATATTGCAACGCACAAAGTCCCCAGGCATTGCATGGACCTAATACTGGTTTTAAGGTATAAAACTCACTTAATTTATCAATTGCATACTAATTGACTCTTTTAACTTGAAAGCAACTTATTAAATAAAATAAATGTAGGACATTTTCATACAAGATTGTTCAAAGAGAAAAAAAAGAGAGTTATTTCGCATACCTTGTAATAATAGGTGTTGCCGTATAATCGTATCTCTCCGATTCAGATGTCCCTGATGATCAAATATACAGTTTCCCTAATTCGATCCGAGTTGGAAAGTGAGCGATTAATTGATAGGTTTTAGTCGTGTCACCTAATCAAAAATAAACCTACGGACCTCTAACTAGGTAGTCAGTGGAAGCAGGGTCGAATCCACAGGGAGACAGAGTTTCTAAATCAATATTCAACCAATTCAGCTACTCCAGATGAAATCAGAAAGGAATTAATTAAACTAAGGAATAGACTACGGAAGACTGAATAAATCGAGGATTAAACTATGGAATAAAATTCTAGGGTATTAGGTCGGTCCACCATGCTTATACCAATCAAATAGGGTCAACTACTATTAAAACCTAAGTCAAGAGTCGGGGGATTAGAGCCTATGTTGAGCTATGGTTAAGACTCAACGCTCATAGTTCAACATACGCCGCATGTTCACTAACGTAATCAGAACTACTGATGTGTCCTAGGCCTCTAGTCGTAAGACGGATCTGTGCAAACAACTATTAACCACAAGCAATCAATGAAATTGTACACTGACATTAATTACTCAATAAGAACAAACCACATCACAATCACCCTAATCAAGCCCTAGAAATTGATAGAAATCTAAATCACAATCATGGTATAAACATGGCTTTCCTATCTAACACCCTAGAAAGAGAACTACTCACTCATAATCGAATTGGCAACAACAAAACTAATATGAAACCCTAAGAATTGCATCATGAACAATTGAATAATTAAACTAAGCAATCAAAGTAATTAAAGAGATAAAGAGTAGAGAAGAGTACCAATTGACGGAAAGCAGGAACTTTTATTGAAATCGAAATAGGTTTGATCCCTCTAAATTAATCTAAAGTGTTTGAATTAAACTAATGACAATGAAGAATAAAACTAGTCTAAAACCTAATGAAAGATGAATAAAAGATGCATGAAAGATAATGAGGAAAAGGTATTTATAATACCCCTCAAGTTCACTAAAAACGGAAACAAAAAGTGAAAAAGCGCGATTAAAGCACCAGACCCGATCGGGCCCGAGCACAGTACCCGATCGGGCCCGAGCACAGTACCCGATCGGGTCCACATACAAATTCTTCCAACTTCACTTCTGGGCTCTGGCTGCAGCAATAAGGCGAGAAAAGCGGCCCACCCGATCGGGTCGGGCGGTAGTCACCCGATCGGGTCTGGCGACAAAAAGTGCCAGCAAGCTCGCCTCCTCCGCAGCGTCCCAATAAGACCTAGCAGCACTAGACCCGATGGGATCGGGCGGTAGGTGCCCGATCGGGTCTGGGCACATGTGTTCTCGCCCGATCTGATCGGGCACGCCTTGCCCGATCGGGTCCGCAACTTTCGTACCCGATCATAATATTTCGCCCGATCGGGCCATTTCTGCCCGATCAGTGCACGGAAACATCATTTGACTCTTTGGCTCTCTAATCTTCACGTTTAGGGGTCTTGGGACCTCCTAAACTATCCATAAAGCTCGTGAGCCATCCTACGTGCCTCGTAACATCTCGTAAAGCCGTGGTTGCTTCCAAAAGGCTCGGGAATAAGGAGAAAACTCCGTAAAACCTGCAATTCAATATAAAACACGAAACCACAACTACATACGATAGTTAGCACAAAATAGCTCCCAAGAGCTCCAATGATGCACAAATTAGCTTGTAAATAAGGGAGAAAACTCTATATAAATACGTGATATCAAACTCCCCCAAGCTAAACCTTTGCTTGTCCTCAAGCAAACAGCACATGAACATGGAATAGATTACCTCACCCCAAAGATAGAAACAAATCAAAGCTCAAAACATTTTCAAGACTAAGAATCGTTCAAGCAGGCATAATTCAAGTTTGGCTCATCAAATCCATCCAACCACCAATCATTCAAGCAATTTATCAAACTCAAGCATCCACAAAGCATACAAGTCCTGAAAAGGCACTCACAAGGGTGTCACTCCTCTCAATTTTGTGGCAGGCAAAGAATGTGCCCGAACACTCACCAACCCGACCATAAGTACCCTTCCCACTCACACTCTCATGTGTTTAAGAAGGTTCAATGACGCTCATCCTAGTCAAGTCGACTCAATTAGCAGAAATACTCAATAACTTTGACAAACTAACTCGAAATCAATCAAATGAACAATGCAGACATAAGCTCAAGAGGACTTTATAGGGTTGTAATGGGGCTTAGGCGAGAGGTAGGGGATAGTTTTGGGTAATGTGGTGGAAAAACCAAGAAAGGGGGAGCATAAATCATTCAAACAAGGCCTAAGATGGCCTTCACAACTCCCAACAACCACCATAAAACCATGTAAAATAACCCAACTCTCATAAATCAATGAAAAGCGCATAACAAACCCAATTTTCTAGCAATGGAGCGAATATTCTTTTATGAACGCACGTGAATGAAAGAACTAGAATTCTTTTGAATTTTCATTTCATTTTTTTCTTTCATTTTTCTGAACTTCATTCACGCAACTCTAAACTTGCTTTTTTTCTTTTCTCTTTCTCACTCTCAAACCACAGCAAATACACTTTTAAATTCCTCAAAAACCAAACTAAACCAACAAACCAATCTCAAACTCAACCCACCCGAAAGCTCCCCCAAGCTAGGCTTGGAATAATGTCAAGTGAAGGCTTTTGGCTCATAATAGGGGTTTAAGTAAAACGAAATAAGTCATTAGGCTCAGCGGGGCTAAGGAGGATAAAAGTATATCAAAAACTCACTCTGAAGCTCAAGAATAAGACAAAAGAACGCCTCTATCACAGCACATGCTACAAGTCACCTAAAATTAGACAAGTACGAAGTCAAAGTCAAGATCAATCCACTAAAGAGGAACTAACACACAAGAATAGACTGGATAATAATATGAATCCAATAGGCTACAAAGAGGCCTCACAGTCTAACCAATTCAGGTATGCAGCACAAAGTGGTCTAATATAATCCAAAAATGCTCGAAATCATAGCAATCAAACATCAAATCAAAACCTCAAGATCACAAATGCCCAGCTATCCAGAAAACAAAGTCAAATCAATTTCAAATAGAGCACAACAAGGGGCACAGGGAGGCAACTAAACCAGTCATGGGAACCATATTTTTTTCATTTTTTCAGTATTTTCCGAAAGCAGTAAAACTATTCTAGAAAGCAGTAAAAGAGATAGGGAATACAAACAGAACTCCTCCCCCAAGCTAAACTTGGCAGTGTCCTCAATGCCAAAAGGTGATAAGGACTATGCTAAGAGGAAAAACAATGTTAGTACCCTCACTCTCGCTCACAAAAGGAAGAAAAATAAAAAGAAAAGAAAATACGAGTTGCCTCTCGCACAGCGCTGGTTTATAAAGGTCCCGCACGACCATAATCCTCCCTCTCTCAAATAGGAGGGGCTTGGCAGTGAGTGCCACCCTCATCAAACATCTTTCGCCTCCAAATGTTCTTGACAATGCCTCCAGACGGTGAGGCAACCTTAGGTGGAATTTGAACCTTCTCCACCCCTACTTCATCTAAAACCTTATCCCTGCAAAAAGATTGTTCAAGCATAGGAGCCTTAACAGCATTGGTTAGTTTAAAAATCACTTTATCATCACCAACACTCAGAGTTAAAGACCCAGACTTGACATCAATGACAGCACCAGCAGTACACAAAAACGGCCTACCCAAGATAATAGGAATCTGGGCATCCTCATCCATATCTAACACCACAAAATCAACAGGAATATAGAATTTCCCTACCCTAACAGGAACGTCCTCTAAAACACCTAGAGGGTATTTTATAGAACGATCCGCCATCTGTAAAGTGATTTGTGTGCATTTAAGGGCTCCCATGTTCAGTTTCTTATAAACAGACAATGGCATAACAGAAACAGAAGCACCTAAATCACACAAAGCCTTATCAATAAAAATAGGTCCAAGATGGCAGGGTATAGAAAAACTACCAGGATCTTTTAACTTTGGTGGGGTTTTATTTTGAATAAAAGCACTACACTCTTCAGTAAGAGCGACACGTTCTACCCCACCAAAGTCTCTTTTCTTAGTGATCATGTCTTTCAAATTTGGCATAAACAGGCACTTGGGTAATTAAATCGGTAAATGGAATCGTTACCTCAAGGTTCTTGACCATAGCCAAGAACTTACCAAACTGCTGATCGACCTTGGACTGTTACATCCTGAGAGGAAAAGGTAGCCTTGGTGTAAAAGGCGTTTCAGAAACCTTCTCCTTTTTCTTCCCTGTCTGTTCAGCTTCTGCAGACAAATCGACTTCAGACGTCGAATTCTTTCTTTTTCCTTCCTCTACCACCCTCTTCTTCCCTGCAGTCGGGGTAACCTCATCAATGGGCACTGGAGGGGCATCATATGCAATGCCACTACGAAGAGTGATGGCATTCACATGTTCTCTCTGAACTGGTTGCCCTGGCAATTGTCCCTGCTGCCTCTGTGCATTAGATTCTGCCAACTGAGCAACTTGAGCCTCGAGAAGTTGGATGTGCTTCTCTTGAGCCCTCCTTGTTTCCTCATTTGCCTTTTGCATAGACAATATCAGTTTCATCAGTTCAGAATTGCTAGGCTCTTGTGGGTTGTTTTGTGGAGGTGGGGTGTGGAAATTTTGTGGAGTTTGGAAGTTATTGGGATGATGGAAGTTTTGTGGTGGTGGTCTTTGGAAATTTTGTGGGGGTTGATGGTATGAAGGTTTAGGGAAATTTTTGTGGGGGTTGATGGTTTTGTGGGTTTTGGTAGTTATGTGAAGGGGGGAGGGTTTGTGGTCTTTGTTGGAAGGCATTGGCCTGCTCCATCTGAAATTGACTGAACTGACAGTCATGCCCAAAGTGACCCTGAACACCACATACCTCGCAGTAAGATGAGGTAATGGGTGCTACTGCAGACATAGCATTGATGCTCATGGGTGGAGGTGTCGGACTAGAAGACTTCATTAGCTGCTGAGTTAGTTGCGCCATCTGCGATGTAAGCAATGAAATAGCGTCAACTTCAAGTACCTTCTTAGTCAAACTCCTAGATGATGTATGGTCATTGGCTGCAAGATTTGATATGAATTCATAACCCTCATCAACTGCCTTGTCTAAAAACACTCCTCCTGCAGACGAATCAACAATACACTTCGTCTGAGGCTGCAGACCATTGTAGAATGTCTGCGTCAAGAACCATTTGTCCATATTATGGTGTGGACACTCTCTCTGTAAATCTCTAAACCTAGCCCACGCTTCCCTTAATGTTTCATCAGGCTCTTGGGAAAACGTGGCTAGTTTATTTCTGATTTCTGCTGTTTTAGTGGGTGGGTAATACTCTCTCAGAAATGCAGCAGAAATCTCACTCCACTCAGTTTCTTTCACATCGTTCAACCATTTTTGGGCTCTATCTCTCAGTGAAAACTCGAACAACATGACTTTGAGTTGATCTGGAGTGACGCCGGCATGTTTAACGGTTCGACAAAGTTGTTGAAACAATTGCAGATGATTTGCCGGATCTTCAGTAGGATGCCCACCAAACTGATTTTGCTGGACCATGCTGATGAGTCCAGGCTTGATTTCGAAATTTGCTGCGGCAATGGTGGGCATAGTAGGTCCAGTGGAGAGACCATCCGGGTTGGGCACCCCATATGACTTCAGTGATTTTGACATAACTGAATTCAAGGTGTCTGTTCCAGAGGTGTTCAGCTGAACAGACTGCTTTTCTTTCTGTTTTATCTTTCGGATCCGCCTGATTGTCCTAGTAAGATCGGGGTCCGCTGGTATTGGGGAACCGTTTCTTTGGGACCTGGGCATACAAAAGAAACAAAAAGCAGCAGTAAAACGTACCTCGATTGAAACAATGAAGTTCCAATGAGGTACAGAGAAGTAGACCAAATAATCAAATAAAAACTTAGAGAACTAGCCGTCTCCCCGGCAACGGCGCCAAAATTTGATAGGTTTTAGTCGTGTCACCTAATCAAAAATAAACCTACGGACCTCTAACTAGGTAGTCAGTGGAAGCAGGGTCGAATCCACAGGGAGACAGAGTTTCTAAATCAATATTCAACCAATTCAGCTACTCCAGATGAAATCAGAAAGGAATTAATTAAACTAAGGAATAGACTACGGAAGACTGAATAAATCGAGGATTAAACTATGGAATAAAATTCTAGGGTATTAGGTCGGTCCACCATGCTTATACCAATCAAATAGGGTCAACTACTATTAAAACCTAAGTCAAGAGTCGGGGGATTAGAGCCTATGTTGAGCTATGGTTAAGACTCAACGCTCATAGTTCAACATACGCCGCATGTTCACTAACGTAATCAGAACTACTGATGTGTCCTAGGCCTCTAGTCGTAAGACGGATCTGTGCAAACAACTATTAACCACAAGCAATCAATGAAATTGTACACTGACATTAATTACTCAATAAGAACAAACCACATCACAATCACCCTAATCAAGCCCTAGAAATTGATAGAAATCTAAATCACAATCATGGTATAAACATGGCTTTCCTATCTAACACCCTAGAAAGAGAACTACTCACTCATAATCGAATTGGCAACAACAAAACTAATATGAAACCCTAAGAATTGCATCATGAACAATTGAATAATTAAACTAAGCAATCAAAGTAATTAAAGAGATAAAGAGTAGAGAAGAGTACCAATTGACGGAAAGCAGGAACTTTTATTGAAATCGAAATAGGTTTGATCCCTCTAAATTAATCTAAAGTGTTTGAATTAAACTAATGACAATGAAGAATAAAACTAGTCTAAAACCTAATGAAAGATGAATAAAAGATGCATGAAAGATAATGAGGAAAAGGTATTTATAATACCCCTCAAGTTCACTAAAAACGGAAACAAAAAAGTGAAAAAGCGCGATTAAAGCACCAGACCCGATCGGGCCCGAGCACAGTACCCGATCGGGCCCGAGCACAGTACCCGATCGGGTCCACATACAAATTCTTCCAACTTCACTTCTGGGCTCTGGCAGCAGCAGTGCAGCAATAAGGCGAGAAAAGCGGCCCACCCGATCGGGTCGGGCGGTAGTCACCCGATCGGGTCTGGCGACAAAAAGTGCCAGCAAGCTCGCCTCCTCCGCAGCGTCCCAATAAGACCTAGCAGCACTAGACCCGATGGGCTCGGGCGGTAGGTGCCCGATCGGGTCTGGGCACATGTGTTCTCGCCCGATCTGATCGGGCACGCCTTGCCCGATCGGGTCCGCAACTTTCGTACCCGATCATAATATTTCGCCCGATCGGGCCATTTCTGCCCGATCAGTGCACGGAAACCTCATTTGACTCTTTGGCTCTCTAATCTTCACGTTTAGGGGTCTTGGGACCTCCTAAACTATCCATAAAGCTCGTGAGCCATCCTACGTGCCTCGTAACATCTCGTAAAGCCGTGGTTGCTTCCAAAAAGGCTCGGGAATAAGGAGAAAACTCCGTAAAACCTGCAATTCAATATAAAACACGAAACCACAACTACATACGATAGTTAGCACAAAATAGCTCCCAAGAGCTCCAATGATGCACAAATTAGCTTGTAAATAAGGGAGAAAACTCTATATAAATACGTGATATCATTAATTCTATTAAAATAAGGAAGTTCATGAAGTATCCAATAAGGTCATAAGTAATGCATGAGGTTCCCCCAGATTTAAAAAAGAGCAATATATGTTCCTAAGGTTTGTAACAAATCCTTATATCATCTGTGACTAAAAAACGTATATACAATAACACCCGAACAATTAACCAAAATGGTAGTTAGTTCCTCTCTTTTTCTCATTTTCTCTTCCACCGATTTCAACTATAAACTTGTGCTTTGTTAACACCTTTTTACGTTTATTAGTCATAAAAGTATATGGTGGATTTGTTACAATTCTAAAGAATGCACTTAACTAAAGGTGGATTCGCAATTAACAACATATTTGTGCATCATGTATTGGATCTGGATAAAGGACAGTGAGGTTACAACCTTATAAGTAATGAATCATACTACGAATTTGGTAAGAGTTGCAACACGATGAAATTTGACATCACAATAAGTTCTAATTGAGAACACTTTGTGCTATCAACTCCAAAATTTCTGCATTTTCGAGTTTCCTTTCTTTTTCGGCCTTAAATACTGTAACCACATACTTCAGTTTACAGTCTCTTTGTGATCAGAGTTGGGCACACAATAGGTCATGCGGGTAGGTCTATCTGGTCATGTCTGGAACGGTCCAAGAAAATTTTGTATCATGCCAAATTCGAGCCGAATTTTCAAAAGAATGACCCAAGCAGGCCTCGTCCCAAGTGTTGAATCGGTTCATGGTGGGTCTTTATTCAAAACTCTTTGTTGTGCTTTTGATTGAAAAAGAGCGGGTCAAATAGTCAGGTGGCATGCGAGCTCGTGCCAGATTTTGAAATTGATTACTATGAAGGGCCCACGGCCACAAGATGGCTCCCGTCGGGCTATCAGCAAACTCATGTTGGATCAGGCCAAACTCGAGTTAGGTCATGCTAGTCCGTACCATGCCTAGCTCTATTAATCATTTAATTGTGATATTCCTTTTTTTTACCTCAGCATAACATACAAAGAAAGTAAAGCAAAAACATCTTAAATTAATCTCAATCGATTGACGGTGTGACAAACTCTATAAGGGGGCGTTTGGTTCACATAATTCAGGTATTATGTATGGGTTTGGAATGAGCTAAACCCATGCCATATGTTTGGTTGGAGATTTTATGATTTTAAAACCCATACCTCAAACCCATGAGGTATGGGGTTTAGAAACCCTTGGGGGGAGGTGGGTATGGCTCATTTCAACCCCCTAGGTATCAAATAACAAGAAAGACTAACAAATATTGCAACCAATAAGCTCCATCAACGTTCTTTCGTGATGTACCATAAAAACTCAACATGTATATTTTTTTTCTTTTCTCTAATTATGAGTTATTTTTTAGGGTAATTATGGGTTAATTAAAATAGCTTTGATGGTAGAGATATTTTGTTTTTTCTTTTCTTGTAATCATATAATTCTGCAATTTTTTTTTCTTTTTCCTTAAATTTGTTTTTGTATGATCTATTTTTTTTCTTTTACGTGTTAGTCATTATTTTTTAAGAAACACACGACTAACAAAAGTGTATATGCTATGATTATTTTCATATCCTTTCTAGTTTTTTTTTCGAATTTTCCTTCACGAACTACATTCATTTGATGATCTTTTTTTCTTCTCAATTTGTCAGACGCACAAGTCGTATATAAATATTAATTTTCTCAATTTGCTAAGCACCAAGAACCATATTTACTGATTTATTTTTTCTCAATTTTCTAATCACCAAGAACAGTATTTATATGATTTTTTTCTCACTTCGCTGATCACCAGCCATTGAATGCACATGATACATCTTGCATAAGTTTTTTTTTTCTTTTATTTTCTAAGCTTGTGCGAATTTGTAATATTATTTTGTAGCATGGTCCGTAGTTTGTTGATCTTGGAAAAATATCGCCAAAATTTACCCTTACATATGTAAATATTATAAGACAATATAAAAAGTAGAGGGGGGAAATATTCGTGATATATGTGAAATGTTTTTTTATTTGATTCTTGATTTGAAAATGTCTTAAACCAAATAATTAGTAAGAGTATCATTTCATTCTAAAACTGAACCAAACACATGGTATTAGGAATCAAGTTCCAACCCCAAACCACCCTGATTTGAAACCTGATTCCAAAAACATACCACCTTGTGAACCAAACGGGGCCTGAGATTTTGAACATTGGATGATAGTCTGGGGGCCTGTTCTGTTCAGCTTATTTTCAGTTCAGTTCAGTTCAGTTCAGTTCAGTTCAAATCTAATAAGTTCAGTTCAGTTCAGTTCAGTTCAGCTCTAATAAGTTCAGTTCAGTTCAATTCAGCTCCAATAAGTTCAGTTCAGTTCAGTTCAGCTCTAATAAGTTCAGTTCAGTTCAGCTCCAATAAGTTCAGTTCAGTTCAGTTCAGCTCCATTCATTATTTAACCATTTTGTTTAAAATATTATTATTGGTCTAATTTGTTTTATTTATTATTATTGTTATTATTATTATTTATATATATATTTTTTGTTATTATATCTTCACTCATTATTATTATTATTATTATTATTATTATTATTACTATTATTATGGCTGAGCAAGGTTTGGGTTGGTGCGCGGTTTAACCAAATTTCATGTCAATACGAGTATTCTAATTTGCAATTATATTTTTATTGTACCAATTAAATATTCACTATTACATTATACAAGTAAGCTACAAAAAACTAGAAGAAATGAAAAAATTACAAAGTTGCTAATAATACTACAGTACTATTTATGGTACAATATTGTCGTTATGTTGCATATTAAAGATATTTTAGCGTTTTGTGGTGGGGTTTGGTGTATTTCTATCATAAACCAACCCACCACAAATTGTGGTGTGGTTAGAAGCACACATCAACCCATGTTTTAAGCTAATTAATATTATAATGGTAATATTAATTTACTTCTTAGACATTATTGTTATTATATCATCATCATCAAGTATTAATATATTAATACTAATAATAGTAATTACTCATTATTAATTATTATTATTATCATTATTATTATTTATTTATTTATTTATTTATTTATAAGTATCATTTAATAACATCAAAAATAATATTATCATTATTCATTTGATATTATTCTAAATTATTAGTTTAACTATTAGTACTTAGAATTATTATTACTTATTATACAATATTCATAATATTTATTATTTACTTATTATTTATATATTTATTATAATTTAATTCAACAATTCAGTTTAGTTTAGTTCAGTTCAGTTCACCTCCAATAAGTTCAGTTCAGTTCAGTTTAGTTCAGCTCTAATAAATTCAGTTCAGTTCAGTTCAGCTCTAATAAGTTCAGTTCAGTTCAGTTCAGCTCCAATAAGTTCAGTTCAGTTCAGCTCCAATAAGTTCAGTTCAGTTTAGTTCAGCTAGAATTAGCCGAAGAGAACAGGCCATGGGTGTGATAAAAATATAATTGCTCCGTTCTTTTGTACTTTCAAGTTTTGATCTTAACTTCTACTGATATAATTCTACAATGGCTACAATTATTGTAGCCACTATAGCTAGTTAAATCTGAACCCTTCATTAGTTGTAAACTCATCTTGACCATTAATCTAAATGATTTAATAAAAAAAAGAAATTCAATTTTTTTAGATTTTAATTATATTTAATGGACAAGATGAAATCTACAAAAATTAAGAGTTGAGATTGAAACTATTGTAATGGTTACAATAAAATTGTAGCCATTGAATAACCTTCCTATAATATTAACCACTAATATTTGTAATATCTAATTACTAAAATGTACAAAAGTTGATAGTATTAAACATAACTCAAAACTAGTACATCAACATATTACATAATACTTCATCCTCTCTATTTACTGCATCATTTCCCTTTTGATGAAATTGCATATTAAATAGTAATTGTCATATCCATTTATGGAAGTTTTCTCTCCTATTTTAAGTATTAATTAAGGTTCTCTTTATTCACTACTTTCTTTACGTTCCTTAAAATGATATCAAACCTACATGGCGTAATAGGGAAAAAGAGAAAGAAATTTTTATTTTATACTACCTTAGCAATAAGTCAAACATAATATACGAATAATACAAAAGTGAATTTAAATTATAAGAAAACACGTGTATGGATTAGAAAGAAGTGGTTGCTCAATTAGATAAGAAATATATGAATGGCATTTCTTTTTCTTTTTTATTTTAAGGGAAAGGGAGGGAGGGAGGGAGGGAGGGAGGAGGGAGGGAATGTATCCCTCTAGAAGTAATGAACATATGAGAGTGCCCATAAGGCTAACCCCAATGAGAGAATGTATTGTATATACAACAAGACTATGTAAGAAATAAATCTTTGGCAGCTAAGCCAAAAGCCCAAGGGTTTAAGCAGTAGCAGCCTTCTCTTCTTCGTAGTGGTTTGCTGGGAGAAGGGTGCAGATCAAGTTCCGGTCACCATACACGTTGTCCACACGGCCTGACATCAACCATAAGAAAGTTTCAGTTTAGAACATAGAGCGAAAAGTACACGGAGGAGTTGCTAGCCCTACGAATGGGATATCGGAAACATACCAGTAGTAGGCCAAAACTTGGCAGCACGCAGCCATGCAGCAGGATAAGCAGCATAGTCCCGGGAGTATGGCTTGTTCCATGAGTCTGCCATGAGCATGGAAGGTGGATGTGGTGCTCCCTATACATACAATGGCCCAAATCATTCTCTCATAGATATTTATGTTCCAAACACTACTAAAAATCAGTTATGCTAGTCAAAGCTAACAATCTGATCCGCAAAGCATCTCTAGATCATCGACCACTAAGGAGTTTGTTTACAATACCACAACTATTCTTCACTATCTAAATTTTTACATCTAATACCATAACAAAGTATCCTTTCATGGGAGTTCTCACTTTAGGATTAAGGGTAATAAGAAGACGTTTATGAAGTTAGAAAGTGGCCTATTAATTTGGCCTTCACTAAAAAGAAGTTAAACTACTATTTAAGGAAGAAGGGACGAGTGTATATATATCTGGATCAAGAGTTGAAAGAGTTTATTTTTTTATTTTTTTTTATTTTTACCTTGAGCACATTGTTGTTTATATCAGCTTTTCCGTTCTCAATCTCAGCAATTTCCTCTCTAATGGAAATTAGTGCATCACAAAACCTGTCTAGCTCTGCCTGTTGAAATGATAAGATCCAAGATCAATCACGACATGATGGAATATGGAGGGTAAGATGACCAGTAGGATACATCAAAGAAATTAGGAAGAGATACCCTGCTTTCACTTTCAGTAGGTTCAATCATGAGAGTGCCAGGAACCGGCCATGACATGGTTGGGCCGTGGAATCCATAGTCTATTAGACGCTTGGCAACATCCTCAGCCTCTATGCCAGCAGTGTTCTGCAATGGAAGATAGCAGTTAGCCTCAGAAGCACGGGAATTATGCAGGGGAGCAATTGAGTAAATTACATCAGTACAATTACCTTAAATCCTCTCAAATCAATAATGAATTCGTGAGCACATGTTCCGTTGACACCACGGAAAAGGACTGGATAGTGGTTCTGTAGAGACCAATGTAAGTAGAGAGGGTTAAGCAAAAATCATAACCACATAGACCCTCTTCAATGCACCTGATTTTCACTGAGCTGAAATTCTTTTAACTGATTAAAATTTTCATTCTTACTTACTGAAACTCATTTGACTGATTAACAATGATCTTTACTGATAAAAACTGATCTTGTTGATTCTCTCGTGTTTCCTCTTGGGCAGTTTGTTGATTTAACTGAATAAAACTTAACGATTGGAACTTATTTTACTGACTGCAAGTGACTCTGTTTTTTAGAATTGATATTATGGCTTAAAACTGAGTTTATTTTGAGTTGGAAGGAATAGTGCTAATGGGCCATAGTCTAATACAGCTTTCTTGCTGACTTCAAGAAAAGAGGGTTCAAACAAAATTTAAGTTGATACTAAATTTAATGATTTAATGTATGCTTAGAAATTCAAGAACAAAGGACTTCAAGGCCACATACCTCCAAACGCTTAGCCATGTAATTTGCATTCAGAATAGCTTGCTTTGATGCCTCAGTTAGGCCCTTTGAGCCCATCATAGCAATATATGTGTATGAAATTGGTAAAATTAAGGCAGATCCCCAAGGCGCAGCAGAAATTGTACCTAAGGGCTCTAATTTCTCCGGGGCAGGAACTCCTCCAGTTGACACCTTCAACAAAACAAATGACGTTATAAACTTTGCTGCATTATTACTCCATCAAGCATTTGGAGATTTTTTTTTATATATAGAAAAAAAACATTTGGAGATTAGAAGCATGAGTAAGCCTCAGTTTTTAGGCCTCAGAATAAGCATAAAGACAACCGACACTTAAATTTGTGGATTAAGTCACTCGGATTTTCGTTTTAACTCAAGTACTCGTATTAGGTTCTCAATATTCCAACATGGTATGGGCACTTAGACATTTCATTTTGGGCCAAAAAATTGGAAATTTGTCATAAAATAGCCGAGTCAGGCAC
Source organism: Patellifolia procumbens (assembly GCA_947645195.1). Lineage (NCBI taxonomy): Eukaryota > Viridiplantae > Streptophyta > Magnoliopsida > Caryophyllales > Amaranthaceae > Patellifolia > Patellifolia procumbens. Next base: position 61,784 of record CANSGD010000798.1, read on the forward strand.
ATAACCATATTTAAAACGAATACCCAGAGTCCGGATAACAGGGCTTGTGCAAGAGAGAAGGTTAGATATAAGCACTATTGTCGAGCAATAAGTTTAAGATGAGAGTTCATACCACAGGGTGTGATGGCAAAAATGGTGCCAAATGTTTCTTCACACCAATGGGGCCCATACCCGGGCCACCTCCGCCATGTGGAATGCAAAATGTTTTGTGCAGGTTGAGATGACAAACATCTGCTCCAATGAATCCTGGGCTTGTGAGACCAACCTGGGAAAAATGGTAAATATATGTCATCCACTATTGACGTTTACTACACAAAATTCATCCTGAAGGGCCAAAGATTTGTTGAAGGACACAATTTGAAAAGACTATCACAAGAACAGCCACTACCAGAGAATAAATCGAGCAACATTACTAATCGTATCACCATATCATATTCCCAAGAGCAGAAGAAGCAGAAATTTCAAGACATTACTACTCATCCTTTTCTTTTCTTTCCATCAACACTAGTTAGCAGCAGCAAAACACAAAGCGAGAGTAATTTATTATGAGAAAAGGGGAAAAGCCAAAAAAGTCGAATTCTTTCAGTCAATCTAAAGCATATGCTTCCATTATGTATTGGTGTTTATCAGTAAGGACCAATAATTCATTTAATTTAAGGCAGTTTAAACTATCCAGCAAACAGCAATGTAGGGGAAAGTGCATAAATGAACAAAAAACACAGAAATCACGTTTCTACCATAATCCTATTGTTCCGTTTAGTAGGTGGTAACAGTAATAAGTTGTGTATAATATGCAAGGAAAAATCTCTATCATTGTCCATGATAAGCAACTCCACTCCTAAATTGGTGTTTTTCTTACTAGATGTCCACTACCACCTTGTACCATTTGAAAAGTGGTATTCAGTGGACTAGAAATTTATGTAAGATTCATGTCGTTTGGGATAAACTGCTACTTTCGTGGACTTTGGCACAAGGTTTTGCCAGCAGAATTACACACAAACTCCTTAACATTATCATTTAGGTATTTATTATCAAACAGGCCATAGCCCATAGATGGCATTAGAGACTAGGAAGTATTTGGTCAGCAAACACATTCCTCAATCACAACCAATATAGTCTTAAGAGGGCAAATATGATTGATGAACCTGTGCATTCATGTTGGCACCATCCATGTATACTTGGCCTCCATTGTCGTGAATTATCTTGCAGATCTCATCAATACTTTCTTCGTAGACACCATGAGTTGAAGGATATGTAACCTGTATCATAGAAGAAAAATTATTCATTATCAGATAAAGCATAACTAAAATTTCAGAGTAATTTGAAGGGAATATTAGTCATCTAAATCCACAGTGGCTCATACCATAAGGGCAGCCAAGTTGTCCTTGTTTGCTTCAGCAGCCTTTCTCACTTCTTCAATATTAATATTACCCTTAGCATCAGTTCCAACAGACACAATTTTCATACCACACATAGCTGCACTCGCAGGGTTTGTTCCATGAGCAGAGACAGGAATGATGCACACATTACGATGATGATCTCCTCGTGACTACATTTACAAAAAATATTTAACATTAATCTCAAGCCTCGCCAACATGATGCAAATCAAAGAGCTACTAACGGACAGCCCTAGCATTATGAAAACCAAATAGTAAGCCAAAATTACATGTTTCAGTCACAATTTCAATGCCAAGGCTATATCCTTTATCAACGATTATGTATATACTACTATATGCCTTTACTCCCGCCCTTCTCCTGTATGCCTTTGCAAACAAGCCATAGAATTATGGTAAACAACATCATGTTTTCTTTTTTCATAACTTTCTAAATGTAAGATTCATTCAGTGGTCGTATCAAATGTAGTAAATACAAATTCAGATGCGAATAACCATACCATATGGTAAGCGCGAATAACCATCAAACCAGCATACTCCCCAGCTGCACCAGCATTAGGTTGCAGAGAGAAAGAGTCAAATCCAGTTATAGTACACAACAAATCTCCCAAATCATCAAACATTTCCTATAGCACACAGACCCAAAAGAAAGTGTTAAGATTCAGGAAATTAAGTTGTTGGAACCAAATAATGAGGAAATTAAATGCCTGCTAATTTTTTGCACCTGATAACCCTGAGCCTGTTCTACTGGGGCAAAAGGATGAATACTTGCGAATTCAGGCCATGTAACTGGCATCATTTCAGTTGTGGCATTCAGCTTCATTGTACAAGATCCCAGTGGAATCATACTGTGGCACAGTGAAAGATCTTTTGACTGTAATTTGTACAGGTACCTCAGCAGCTCATGCTCCGTGTGGTATCTAATAGAAAAAATTGCATTAAGAATACAGCATAAAGCACATAACTTTATCACACAGATTTCAGTGAAGAGAGCTATACGAATTAAAAATCTGGTGAGTCAAATATGGGCTCTCCCTCACAAGGGGGGCAGGGATGGCAGTTTCAACTTCAGGAGCGATAGATGCAGCAGTAAATGGTACCTGACATATATAATCAAAATTATGTTGGAAATTTGTCAGCACACTTTTAAATAAAGCACTCTTATCATGAATTTTAAAAAAAACACAGATAGAAAATCTCACAGCTTTGCCACCAGCAAAAACTTTGAAAAGCTTATCAACATCTTCCAATGTTGTTGTCTCGTCAAAAGCAACAGTGACCTGAAAGTCAAAAGCAACAATTTGTATAAGAGGAACCAGATTAACAATCAACGCCAACAATTACAAGAAATTAAACTCACAGTGTTCTTGTCCACTATACGCAAATTCATCTCATGCTTCCAAGCTTCATCGGCAATTGCTTTGGAATCAGCACACTTGATCTTGACAGTGTCAAAGAAAGGCAGCCCCTGAACTTCCACTGTCCCAAGCTTTTTCAGCCCAGCTGCAAATGTTCCTGCTAGACCGTGCACTCTTTGACCAATGGCTTTAAGACCTTCTGGTCCATGATAGACACAATACATGGCAGCCATGTTGGCCAACAAAGCCTGCAGAACAGGATATAAAGCTCATTTAACTAAACCAAAATAAATAAACAAAAGGAACAGGAAATATATGCAATCGACATGTACTGTGAAAACCCCTACAACAAATAAAACCCTTGCAAATCAGCAGAAACACATCACATCCCAATCATTCTCGAAAGACCCCTCTGGAAGCAGGGAAAAGACAGGGAGAAGCAAGGTCTTCCATTCTCAAACTACCAACACATGTAAAGACCTGCTAGCAATAGAGTACAAAACACAAGCAAAGACCTAAACCTAACTGTGACAGCAATAATATTCAAGGTACATAGAGCACAAACTATCACAACTCAGGATAGAAAACATATATATAGCTTGTCCAATATCAGAAACCATGGAAGAGAAGCTCTATACCTGAGCAGTGCAGATGTTGCTAGTAGCCTTGTCTCTTCGAATGTGTTGCTCCCTCGTCTGCATTGCCATACGAAGAGCAGACTTGCCAAAAGAATCAACACTAACACCAATAACTCTTCCAGGCATCAACCTCTTGTACTCTTGAGAAGTAGCCAAGAAAGCAGCATGAGGACCTCCATAACCCATAGGCACCCCAAATCTCTGAGCAGACCCAACAACAATATCAGCCCCCAACTCACCAGGCGGCTTCAACATTGTCAACGCCAAAAGATCAGTCGCCATAACCACCTTAACCCCACTAGCATGTGCCTTCTTAATAAACTCCCCATAGTCCAAAACTTCTCCCTCAGTACCAGGATACTGAACCAAAACACCACAAACATCACCGGACGAGTAATCAATATCCTTAAGGTCGGCAGTCACGACCTTAAGATCGAAACCATCAGCCCTAGTCTTACAAATATCAATAGTCTGTGGATGACAGTTATTAGCAATAATAAAAGTTTTCCTTTTCCCTTTCAAGATATTGTTACACATAGCCATTGCCTCAGCAGCAGCCGTTCCCTCATCAAGCAACGACGCATTCGACATAGGTAAACCAGTAAGATCAGTAATCATAGTTTGGTAATTCAACAAAGATTCTAAACGACCCTGAGAAATCTCAGCTTGATAAGGTGTATATTGAGTATACCAAGCAGGGTTTTCCATAATATTTCTCAAAATAACAGGTGGTACATAAGTATCATAATAACCCATACCAATAAATGACTTATAAATCTTATTTTTAGAAGCTAACTTCTTCATATGATCAATCATTTGAGATTCAGTTAAACCCTCATCAAACTTTGAAAACTTCATAGAATCAATCCTAATAGATTTAGGCACAGTTGCATCAATAAGAGCATCAGTATTATCAAACCCACAAAATTCTGCCATTTTTATTTCTTCTTCAGGGGTTATTGAGTTATGTCTCCTAGAGAAAGTATCACTTGGTTTCAATGCATCAACAGAAATGGATCGGGTTTCGGGTACCCGACTTAAACCCACATTTCTTGACCCATTTTTCTTGGTAAATCTAGAAGATGATGCCATGGTTGAAACATACCTTGAAGAAAGTGGATCAACCACCTTGCCATGGTGGTTGTTATGGCGGTGATGGTGTTGCAACCGCTTCAATAATGCACTGCTAGCAACTCTCCTTGCACGTTCCATTTCCCTAAAGTTTTGATCTTTATGCAAAAATAATCAAATGGGTATGTTTTTTTGCACAAAAGAAGAAATGGGCATAGGTTGTTTTTATTGTTACAGAAAGTTCAGAAATTCTTGGCTTCCATTAGAGAAGGAGAGTGGGCTACTAATGGGTTGGTGGCACACTAGATTGGGTGGCTTTATGTTTATATATATATATGTAAAAATTAATCTGAAAATTTATTTCTTTTATTGTGATTTGGTAATTGATGTAGGCAAAACTTAAAATGAAAAAATTCAAATATGGAAATTTTGTAATTAATTATTTTAATTCTAGGAAATCTAAAGTGTGATGGTTGGTGGTGATGGGAACAGAAGAGAGAGAGAAAGGAGATTCACCTAAGGCAGAAAAGGACAGTGATTGCTAACGTGTATAACACAAAATTTTTAGTAATTCGAAATTCAATTTTTATTTTTGATATATGAGAAAAAAAAATATTAAGCGATACTCATTTATTTAGTACATATTGACTTTGAACACTATACACTTAGTCACTTTAACTGTTTTTGGGTTTATATACGTAACTGAAAACATGTTATGTGACATCTTGTTAGATTCTTCTCAATGTATACTTTCCTAATATAAAATTTTCGTTTATTTTTTCTTATACCAAATTTGAGATATTAGTTTTTGGAAACGTATCTTAAAAACTGTGAAAAAGTGAATGTAACAAATATTTTGGGACGAATGGAGTATATACGTAGTTCTAAGTGCTACGGTAATAAATTGGAATTTTATCTCAAAAGTATGTGTAAATCAATATTTTTAATGCTTATTCAATGTTTAAAATTTTCTTCTTAGAATCCTACAATAGTTTGACATTTACACTATTTATATACTTAATAGTTTTTTATTTTTATATAGAATAAAATTTCAGCATGTATTACATTACTAGATTAGTCCTCAATTTATTTTCCAGATTATTAGATTTTATAATTTTGATACTTAATCAATTAAATTGGAGTAATATTAATGAGCAAAATTTTATATTGACAAATTAAAAGTGAAACTGTTTAACTTTTAGAGAGGAGGAAGTGTGAGAAATTCTTTTTATATAAATTAGATTTTAGAGATATTTTTTTTTTGGTAAATCAGGAAGAAAACAAAAAAGGGCAAAGCCCACTAGAAACTTGGGATGCAGTGATTGGAGAAGATGGTGTGATAGAGGATTGAATTTCAATGGATCATATTGCACTTTAAGGGCTAAGAAGAGGAGCACCTTAAAAAAATTGCTTTTATTTCTTTTTTGCTAATTTCTGTTATGTGGAATTGTGGATGATTATAAAAGGTGTTTTTATTTATTTGCCAAAAAAAAAAGTTCTTAGCATTCTTGGCTATGCAATTCTGTGTTGGCAGATTGTGTTTCACATTTGGCTTATCACAATTTTGCACCTCATATATTGTCATCATTGTCATCCAATAGGAATAGTTTTTGTTCTGATCTGATTTCCTAAACTACTGGGGAAAAAATCTTGGTTTTCTTTCAACTGTTTAGGAAGGAAAGAGAGAAGAAGTAAAGGTGGTATTATTGCACAATTGCATTAATGCATTATTCTCCCATGTATACTGCATAAATAGAAATTTTATTTGATTTTTCATAGGGGATTCTATTTTAAGATTCATATAATCAAAATACAACTATAACTTCAGAATCTTTGAACAATATGGAAGGTTCTATGAAAGAATGTCATGGATCATGGTAGTAAACAAATTTTAAATACAAATATAGCGTTTAGAATGATTGAAAAAGATAAGTAACATTTAGGATAACTATAAACACAAATTGATTTTCAGTAAGCTAAAATCTTTTTCCCTATCTGATGCTAGAGCCAATAATTATCACTTTATGCTATTTTTAAATATAATTTTCAGTTTATGTTCCATGGATCAATAAAATGATAATTTTTATGCCGAACAAATTATTCAGCATCACTGTTAGTTTACAATTTTAGTCTTAAGCTATTGGAGTCATATGATATTGGTGGTATCTAAACTTAGAAATAGTCACACTTGTACAATTCATATCAATTCTAAAAGTTTATAATAGAAAAGTGAAAATTATTTTTTCTATTTTGAGATTTTTTTAAGGAAGTCTCATATACACAATTTTTCATTAATCAAAGGCATGTGACATCTACAAACGTTCTCAATAATAACTTAACCGACTCTAACAATAAAAATTACGTGACAGAATTATGAATCCAAAAATCTACATCTAACAATTCGACAAATTCTTGAATTGTTGTCTCAATACAACTTTCCACGAGTGAATTTGTCGCTCCATCATAAATTTGAAAGGAAAATTCTTGCAGTGACTTATGAGAGTGCAGACGGATGATCGATAACCATTCAATATTCGCATAACATACCATAAGTGCACTGTTAGTACCCACCTTCTGAAAGATCATAGATTTTGAAACTCATACAAGAGAAGAGAAAACTCATCAATGGATGGGACAAAATATCTCATAAAGAGAGAGACACATCTAAAATACATTGAAAACTTGAAAAGAAGTTGTTTATTGGGCCTTACCATCATAAAAATGGTGGGTGACAGCCCCTAATTGAAGAATAAGGTTCGCAAATTAGCAAAAAAGATAGTCTAATTATAATTTAGAATTAGACCAACCTAAGCCCACACTCTATTAACAACTCATTTCATTTAACTCTATCCCAAACTAATTATTTCTCTTTAAAATATTGAATTTGGGTCGTCGCCTGATTTTAATTTAAAAGTAGGAGGTTTCTTATAAGACAAGTTGAATAAGGTTTAGGGTTTGTAGGGGGTAAGAGAGAGAAAAGTGCGGCAAGGGTTTTTGATTCGATATTTAAGATATCAATTTCAAATAAAATATAAAAAACAGAAATAGAAGATAATAACGAACTATCCCTTCCCAGTTTCAAGAATTGATAGGATTATTACAAATATGACTAATTTTAAGTATAGTAGCTTATATCTATGACTTTTAGAATCTTATAACAAATTTAAATCGACAAATTAATTGTGATAGTGAATGGATCTTTAACTAGCGGGCTACTTAAGTACAAAACTAGTTGAGTTGGCATTTTATTTGAATAAATTGCTAATTCAACGGTTTATTCAACTAATTTAGCTTGTGCCTTCGAGTTGCTGGTGGGGAATTAATCTGTATCGACTGTATGAATTATTTGAACTAATAAAAATATTATGAAATTTGTTGGTCAACTATTTATAATTGAGCTTGATATGGTTAGTATGCTTACTATAAAATACTCCTATATGCCATTCGTCTAACATAAAAATAAAAAAAAACCAAGAAGAACATGTTATATTCTTTAAGATTAATATATAGGAGCCCTAATATGTTGTTTTACCTAAGGCCTATAGAATATAAGCAACGACTCCCCTAGTGAGATACACACTTTTTTCCCCTAAGTTTTTGTAACTAAAACACTCCTCTCTTCTAAAGGGAGAATTTCCTCCGCCTTGTCTAAAGGAGAAATATTATACACCTATTTGAACTGAGATAGTTGTATGATAAAATTGGATAAATTCAACAACTAACTAGCAAATTGTGGACTAAATCTAATTTAAAAAATGAAGGAGTTTTTTGTGTCAAACAAAAATTAGGAGTGTTTGTGTGGAGGGCATAAGATCCTGAAATTTGGGGGGATTAAGTCAAGCAAATTGTTGTGCTGGATTTGTAGCTTACTACCATTTAGCCACGCCCACAAAAATGTATCGCATAGCAAAGTGTTAAAAATGTTTGAACTGTGAAAGATGTGATCCTTCGTCCACCACGGCTTAATGTTAACTGCTAAGCTTTACCAAATTAAATTTAACCATACAATACCAAATCATCTATTTAAGCCAGTGGTTGTCGCCTTGTTAAGCTCTTAAATTGGCAACTGATATTTTCATCCCTAGAAAACAAAATCAGCTGAGATATTTTCTAGAGGAGATTTTGTGTTGTGTGTAACATTTACTTTATAAGTTACAGTATAATAAGAATAATTTTCATTTTCCAACAAGTTTGTATCATTTTCAACAAATTTATAGTATTATCTTGCCACTAATTTTCTCTGTTTCTCTCTCATTTTTCAACCGTTCTATATGATTTATCGTCCCTAATTCTTGATTTTCCTTTACAAAACTGATACCGTTTCTAACCATGAGGCTCTTTTTATCAATTTTTGTAACTTCTATAACATTTTTCAACAAATTTTTGTGCCTTTTTTCTATTTCTTTATCATTGTCAACTCTTTGTTACTATACCATACTACCTCCGTTTCTTTTTAAGTGCTACATTTTGACTTATAACACTATTCATTCATTATAATTTGACCGGCTTTTATGATATAGGCATAAGGAAAAATATAGTCATGTTGGATCTCGTTTGATTCGTCTCGATATATATATTTTTAATATCTAGTTGTCATAATTTTTACAAATGCATAATTAAAGATAAAAATGATATAAAACGTACCTCGACAAGCGTGCTAAAGTGAAATGTTGCACTTATTTAAAAACAGAGAAAGTATTACATAGTCTCATAACATTTACAAGAGAAACAGTATCATCTTTGTTGACTTCTAACTTCTAAGCAGCTTTGTATCACTTTCCTTATTTCTCATTTTCTATTGGAACATTTTTCTAACAATTCTATATCATTTTCAAGCAAATCGTATCGTTTTCCCTTTAACATCTTTCAACACCCAAACAAGCACTCACCTCACACCCACCCAAACAACCACAACTACAACCATGATCACCACCTCAACCTACCCCCAACCGCAGTACAAAATAAAGGATTTCAGTTGAGCAGGGGTCTTGGAGACTCATCCCGCACCCGTCCCAATTAGGCAAGAAAGAGGAGAAAATTCGTGGGTGATGGGTGGGGATGGAAATTATCCTACCATGGGTGATGAGATGATGATGATTTTATAATGTACCTGCCCTATCCAAACTTCATTCCCCGCCTCATCCCCGCATGCCTCACTTCTTCCACTGTCCTAAAATCCTAAGCACTAATCATTTAGTGTTTAACAAATGACTATATTGAATCTGTTTTTATTTTAACACATACTTTTTTCAACATTAAATCAACAATAATAAATATTGGCCATGTGTCCATGAGACCAATGATGACGTTATCATGACGGCATCTCACACGCATCCTAATGTTATCCCATGCACATAAAATGATGATAAGTATTTGTTAGAAATACCTAACTATTTGATAAAAATCCATAATCATAATTGGTTTTTGACATGTTATACAAAAAATGACTACAACTAATAAAACTATAATTTTAATAATGGGACCACATATATTAGAACTAATAAGGTAAAAATGATACAATACTGATAGGGTATAAATCGTAACTAATAAAAATCATATTATAATTTATGGCTAAAACTTTAATAGATGCCCTTTACAATAGGGGGTTTGGGGTATCTTTTAGGGGGGGGGTTTGGAGGGTGCGGGCTAGATCTTGAGGGTAAATTTTCAGGAAGGATTATTGGTGTTGATTAAATAGAGTACAAGCATAACTAGGGAAACCATGAGTTGGGTTGTGGCGGTTTGGGACATAACCTAAACCAACCAACACAAAAACAGTTTAAGGTTTTCTCGAACCAACCCAAACTCCACCATTTTATGGTTTGGTTGATGTATCACATTTATATATAGTTTTTAGATGCATTTCGATTGCATTTAGAACTCCTTTTTGAGCATTTAGGTGCATAATGACATGAATTACATAAGTTGTGCTCTACTACTCCCCATTTGTGCATTTTGATGATTTTCAGGTTATTTTGATACAAATTGATCATGAGTATCAAAGATCTAGCCTAAAAATCATTGAAAATGAAGTTACTTTGCACAAGGATCACAATGCATCCGTTTGGGACAATTTTGAGTTGGAATGAAGCAAAGAGTTAGTAAAAGAAGTGCAAAAACTGACACACGTTCACAATTTTCATCATAACTTTTGATAGAAAATTGATAATCAAAAATTTTCAATTGGGTTGGATTATATACTTCAAGAGCTTTCCAATGACATCTCACACGCCCCAAACAGACTTCTAATTTGAGAGATATGGCCTTTGCAAGTTGATGCAAAATCGTCAGATTTTGGCTCAGTCGATCGGGCGAAGTACGGCCCGATCTTGTCGGGCAGGCCTAATTCTTGCGCTGCTGCTGCATATTTGTGGAGGAATATTTTTAAGCTTGGGCCATCTTTTGTGTTGACTCGATGACATAGGGCTGTGGTTGTCCGATCGGGTACCGGGAACGCGAAGCCAAATTCTATCATTTAATTGCGTTTTTAGTTAGTTTTTAGGGGCTATAATAAATAACTAAACTTCATTACTTTTGAGGACATCTTTTATTCATCCTAATTTCTCATTCAATTAGCTTAGGACTTTAATTTGCTTTCATAGTTAAACACTTTAGATTAGTTACAAAGGTGATTGAATCTTGGATTATTTTCAATAAAGGTTATTGCTTTCCGTTAATTGGTACTATTCTTCTCTCTTTATCTCTTTAGTTATTTCTTGATTGTTTATTTTGATAATTGAATTCATTCATGATGCAAAAGTTAGGGTTTTATATTAGTTTTGTTATTGTATTTTCAATCATGTCTGAGTAGTCTGTTTCTAGGGATTTAGGGAGGAAAACCATGTTTATACCATGAATTAATTTTGAATTACTATTGGTTTCTAGGGCTTGATTAGATTGATTGTGGTGTGATTTGTTCTTGTTGAGTAATTAATGTTATTGCGCAGTTTCATTGATTGCTTGTGGTTAATAATCGTTTGCACAGTTCCGTCTTACTTTTAGAGGCCTAGTATATATTAGTAATTCTGTTTATGTTAGTGAACATGCGACATATATTGAATTATGAGCGTTAAGTCTTAACCGTAGCTTAACACGTGCTCTAATCACTCGATTCTGGACCTAGGTTATGATAGTTGTATGATTTGATTGGTATAAGCATGGTAGACCGAACTAATTCCCTGGACTTTTAATTCATAGTCTAAATCCATCTTTTATATTGTTTTCTTTAGTCTAAATAGTAGTTCAACTGATTCCTATCTGATCTTGGCTGAAGTAGCTGTTTAGCTGAATATTAACTTATAAACTCTGTCTCTCTGTGGATTCGACCCTGCTTCCCTTGACTATTGTTGTTAGAGGACTTAGGATTATCTTTGATTAGGTGATACGACTTTAACCTGTCATTAGTGCGCGTTGCGATTTACCATATTTTCATCTTAATACAAGTTTCTAGTTTGCAGTTGTTTTATATTATCAACTAGACATTAGCTATTAAAGACATATAAATAAGCTACAAAAAGCTAGAACATACTGCAAATATTACAAAGTTGTTAAAATACTACTACTAAAGGTACAAAATTGTTGTTACGTCGAATACTAAAGGCATTTCGGTGGTTTTTGGTGCGTTTTGGTTTACTAGTTGTGGGCCCGCGCGCGATGCGCGCGACCCCCAAGGTAGTGAAATATACCTAGGTAATGTAACGAGCTAGCTAATTTGGTTTTAGGCTCCGTATGAATGGACGAAAGATTATTGAAAACCATTTTTCCAACGGAAAATTATCGTAAATTAATTTTACTTTAGCTAATTCCTTTTACGAAGAATGTGAGCGAAGTAAGGAAGAAGGTAAGGAGTAGGAAGAGAGTGGGGTTTTCCTCTGTTCAAAACCAGTAAAGATTAACTTATATTATCTCTAATCAGACGTCTCTTGAGCTCGTACGCCCTTGAAATACGTACGATCTTCTTGTACAAAACTAAAAAGAATTAAAGGGTATAATTTTCAAGTACAAATTAAAGAAAGTATGAAAAATGCATGGCCACAAATTAAAACGAACAGTTAAACTTAAAATTTTTTGTCAAAAGGGACCTTTTAAACCATTTTGGTTGTGAGGAGGTACACATTAAAATTTTAATTGTGAACCACCACCCAATAAATAAATATATTTGTTATTTAGGACCTACACCTCATTTTCCGCCAACTAAGTCAATTTTTCCGCCATTGACTTTATTAGAACCCCGCTCTCTCCTCTAAAAAAAGGTGAGTGGACCTCACTCTCTTAATTAAACTGCTTCTTTCAATTAAGCAGACCCAATCACCAAATTCCCAACCCCTGTTCTTCGCCATTCATACTATCATACCCTTGTTTCTCTATTTCTGCCACTACAGCATGCATATACTCAGACAAAGATGCCCCCAATTCTCATCCCCTGTTTCATCCAAGCTGCCCCCAATTACCATCCCCTGTTTCATCTTTACTCGAATCGCAGACCAACTCAGTCTTTCTATTTTATCTGGTGAGTTAATCTCTGTTTTATGGTTTTCAATGAATTACTTAATCAATTCAGTCTCTATATTGATTCTTGTTCATCTTTATGTTTGATAAGGATAAAAATGAGTAAATTGAATCTAATTGCTAAATTAGTAAAAACTAATTGAATTGGGATATGTTTTTTTCTAAAATTGAATCGGGGTATTTTTTCTTGAATTGAATCTTTACATTACTGGACTGAGGACAGTTGTGAATTGATTGATACTTCGCCATATTTGTTTGTTCCCATTAATCCTGGTTTTCTTCGCCACTTAGAATTAATGATTTGATCTTTATACATGTATGAGCGATCATGTATCATGTGAAGGCATATATTTTTAGTGCTGCCATCATATACGAGTATCATTGTTGAGTATCTATGGGCTAATCAGTGTAGTAAATGTGGGTGTTTGAAAGGAGCAATTTAATGGCGAAGAACTACGGGGTGTGGAGAATTTGGGTGATTGAGTCTGCGTAATTGAAAGTAGCAGTTTAATTAAGAGAGTAAGGTGCAATCACCTTATTTAGAAAGGGGGTTTTGATAAAGTCAATGCCGGAAATTTGACTTAGTTGCCGGAAAATGAGGTGTAGGTCCTAAATAACAAATATATTTATTTATTGGATGGTGGTTCACAATTAAAATTTTAATGTCTACCTCCTCACAACCAAAATGTTTTAAAAAGTCTCTTTTAACAAAAAGTTCTTAAACTTACATTTGAATTGTTGCAATTAGTTTATTTTTGAAAAAAATAATACAAAATTATCTCTACATCTACTCTACTATCAGCTATGCTCCAAGCTCCCTTTTTTGTTGAAGCTGCAATGACCTAACCTATTATATCAATTAAGGCCGTGAAATTCCTGAATGAGACAACATTGTATATTTACAAGCTAATACTCCATCCATTATTCAGACATTTAGGGGGCGTTTGGTTGGTGCAAGAGTAACGGAAAGGAATCCAGAAAGGGTTACAGGGGAAAAGAAATGGGATGACCCCCCCATCTGTTTGGTTCTGTTCCAGAAAGGGAATGCCATACCCCCTGATTTCCTTTGTGACTGTTTGGCTTGAAACCAGGGAATCAAACTGTTTTCCTGATTAAATTATGCTAGTTGACTATGTTCCAAACCATCTATGTATTTTTATGATCACTATATTTCCAAAGTCAAATCATCATTAATAAAACATCCAAAGTATCAATTCATAATAATCTTACCAATTACAAACACCACAAAATACTTGTCCAAAATACAAGTTTCTATTGTCACACAAGCCGTAGTAGCGATGAACATCCAATTACGTAATCTCAATTTTCTTCTAGTCTGTTTATCTAATGCTAGATGCTGAGAATTGTACAAAGTTTTTCTAATTGTGTACCACATCAAATGTACCAATACAACACAATTAATTAAAGTTACGACAAATCGAATAAAATCCATATCTCTTCTCCTTCTCAAAGAAAGACCAATACGAGCCATGTCTGTAAAGAAACACAAACAATCATAAGATAGACCAAAAGAATCGGTTAAAATTTATCCACTGTCAAAAAGATTAGCTTATTTTTAATTATGAGATGGAAGATATGGTAGATGATCCTTGGAAAAATCCTAATTCTTAGTTGGCGCTTAATAACGAAGAAGTGGGTAACCTTAGGCACCAAGTTCACTATATAAAAATTGAAAAATCACCAACATCATAACCAGCCAACAAAATCAAAGACTTACCACATATCCATATGGAAGCAAAATCGCAGTCAATGAAATGCAAAATCAAAGACATGAAATTATATAAAAAAATGAAAAATTAAGCCAACAACATAACCAGCCAAGGTTGGAAGGAGCTGTTTAGAGGATGCAGACAAGCTAGCTAGGTGGACGAGGGAGCAAAATTTTGTCTATAATGTTACTGCAACAGTGCGCTCCTCTCCTTTTGTAGGCAATGGTTGTAACTTAAATATTTCTTTACTTTTGGATAATATGCATGGGACTGTAGAAGCCATTAGACATCATCAAACATGTTCATCTAACACTCAATATAATAGTTATGTAGTTAATTAATTTATGCTCTTTCCAACCAGAAAAAAACATAACCAGCCAACAAGAATACATGAATTCATTAAAAAAAGGGGGGGAAATGGAAGCACCAACATCCCAGCCAAAACCGAAGACATGAATTCAAAAAAAAAAAGTGGAAATGAATGGAACAAATCAAAGACTTGAAAAGTAGAATTAATCTGGGTTTTTTTACCCGAGATAGTTCGTCGGAGTTGATTAGCTTGCTAGGAGTTGTTGAAGGCTGCCGGAGATCTGGGCTCGTTGGTCTGAAGCAGCGGCAGTGGTTAGGGTTACCAGAGGAGAGAGAGAATTGTTGGGTGAATGAAGGAAGCTAAGGGAAAGCTAAACCCTTGGGGGGGGGGGAATCAGATTAGAGGAGTTAGGGGGTAAGTGAAAAAGAAAAGAGGCGAAAGGGAAACACAAAAGTGGTAAAACAAACAGCATAAAAGAGAATCAAGTATTTCTTTTCCCTTACCCTTTCCTGAAACCCCCTATCCAAACGACCCCTTAGCCTTCTCCTCCTCAGTGCTGGCTCATTTGGTTGTCTTGGGGATCCATATATTAGATTTCAATTTCCTTGATCTTGAGAGAACTGATCTGAAGTAGTAATAATCATATGGAAATTATCACACGAAAAATTCCATCAGTAAGTATTTGTTTTCTTTTAATATAGGTAGACGTGTGTTTAGCATCATTGTATCTCTCCGCCTTACAACAAATTACTCTCCCCTTCATCGAAAACTATTTTTCACAATTGAGAAATCTATTTCCCACCCCTTACAAATCAAACAAAATATCATATGATAAACGAAACAAAGAGCATATGCAGCATATAATTTCAAGTAATAAACTCATGAACGTGGCAAATCAATTCTCGTAATGTTCAACGAGAAAAAATTGAGTGAACAATGATGAAGGCAATGAGATCTACATCTATTACATAAGAACATCATCCACTTTAACTCTACACTGGTTTCTCTCTCTCTCCTAATATCACTTGTTAGTAATATCTAGCTTTTATTCACCCAATCTTAAGAAAACAACACATGTTAACGATTCCTTCTATTTGCCCTTAAATATCAACCTAATTTCCAAAAACCTTGAAAGTGATTTCATAAAACAAAAAATAAAGAAAGCAAAACAATGGTAAGTAAAATGTAGGCTTTAGAGCTTCTTGTTTCTTTGCCCCATGTTAGATCTTTTTAATGAAAGTGCGGAAAATATTCAATATATAACCCACAAGTGATAGCTAGCCCCCTCTCAATTAAAGACACTTCTGAAACAAACTCTCTTAGTATAACTTAATGCCCATCTTTAAGGCTGGGTGATACTACTAACCTCCACCCAAATTTACTTATCACATAGTAGCTCAATAAAGGTTGTTGTCCATTCTTTGCATTTTTTTATTCCTTTTTTGGGTAAATATAGTTGTTTTTTCTGAAAACTAAACCTAAAGAAATGTCATATTCGTTGATATGATAGTATCTCAAGCACTAAGGTCATTACACCATAAAAATGACATAAGGTCCCAAGAAAACAACCACCAAAGTAAATAGAATACTGCAAGTTTAAAAGATACTACAAACATTTGAGCACATAATTCTCCAATAATGACTATGATAGGATGGTTAGTCTTCTCAAATATAGAGCATGATATTTAAAAGGAAAATTTGTCAGGAATAAGTCAACCTTTGCATTGACCGCTTTTAACAAGTCTACCTTAATTTATTCTATTAACAAATCAACCTTGCAGCCACTCCGCTTTTAACAAGTTTTTTTACCTGTGACCTGATAAACCTGTAACCCACTTCTTAATTCCCCCATTTTCGTTTGACTTATTGACTTCTTAATTCCTCCAAATATTTAAGCTCCTCTTCTCCTCTTGAACTCTCCCCTGCTTCCCTTCCCCTCTTCTTGACTGCCGGCTCAACCCACCACCGCACCAGCACCGTGGTGCCACATCGCCGCCACCTAGAACCACCGCATCAACAACCGCAACACCACCCAGCTGTAGCACCGCCTCTGTCTCACCCCATCTGCTCTCGCTACTCCTCTTCCCCTCTCGCTGTTGCTGCCGCACCGCAGCCCCACCGTGGCTGCCCACACAGCCAGCCTCGCCGGAGAAATCTGGCCACCCAGAGATGCCGCCAGAACGCGGCAACGCAGCCCCGCCTTGCCTACTCTGTTTCCTCCCTGTTTCGTGGCCTGCTCTTACCTCCAAAGGCCAAGAAACTGATTCTCCAAATCAGTTTCCAAATTGCCTAAATAACCGAAGTCAAATAGTTGACTTGGATAGGTACAATTTTTCTTGTGGGTGGTGGAGAGGAGGGGAGGTTGTGGGGGAATTGGGGTTTCACAGTGAAGAGAGAAATAGAGGGAGGCAAAGGAGAGGTGAGTCGGTAGTTTCAGCACCATCAACAGTGACAGAAGCGTCGCTTGATCTACGACGAGAACAATGGCAGATTTCTGGTGTCTGAAGTTTTATGGGTAGGGGAGGGTAGGTGGTTGGCTAGGGAAGGGTGGTGGGAAAGGTGGTGTTTAGGAGGGAGGAGGGATATGGGTTTTCTTTTTATTTTTTATGTTTTAATTATAAATTTTAAATTTTAAAATATTCAATAAAAGAGTGATATGTGTCACCTTAACCTGTTAAAAAGGTTAATAGATGGTTTTAGCCGGTAAAAACTTGTTAAAAGCGGAGTGGCTGCAAGGTTGACTTGTTAATAGAATAAATTAAGGTAGACTTGTTAAAAGCGGTCAACGCAAAAGTTGACTTATTCCTGACAAATTTTCCTATATAAAATTGCAAGACTTATGTGAAGTCTAATTCCAAACACTGGCATCATCTTCACGTATGAGCATATACAAGGAAAGGGAAATCATTTAGGAAACTCTTGCCAACACAATCACCAAACACAAGTGATTCGAGCAAATAACGTAAATTGTGACATATGAGAAGGTAATGTATGAATGGCAACATTAGGAACTGACGAGAAAATTTAAAAATTAGATACTAATATTCTAAGGATTGTTAAGACATGAAATAAGAGTAAAAATGATTGTGATAAAACAAGTGACCACCAAGTGAGCCAATTTCAAAATAAAGTAATCCAACTCTAAAGACGGTATTAGATGAATTTTATTTGATCTTTATTTTATATTATGATAGAAAATAAGTAACATGCACATTCGTTTAATTTCAAAGAAAAGTGACATAGATAATACAAAGTGATTTCAATACTAAATGCTCGCATCCATAACAAGCTATTTTATGATTTTATATACCATGTAATTATGTAATCAAATGGCATTGACCTTAAATTTGTCTCATGAACAATCAAGCATTAGAATTTGTCTCAATGGTTATAATGCAATCCTCTTTTTTGAATATCTTCGTATTTACAGAATCACACATTTGCAAAAATGAGTCATTTGCTATAGAATAAACGAGCCATTCTATGAAATACCCTAACCGAATTTTCAAAACAGTAGGTTTCATGACTGGGTGCAGAAGTGCAGCTCTAAACTGAAATGATGGAAGAGCGTCCTCTAGATTAGCAAGCAAACTAATTTGTTAGCTAAACTGGAAGGGAAAATAATAAAAATAAATAAATTAAAAAGGTGTGCATAAGAAGAGTCGCCAATCAACTATGAATGAGATAAACAACCCATGTCTCTATATTACTTCAACTGAGCAGCGTGATTCCATTTGGCACAAATATTTATCAAACAATACTCGGAACTGAAGCAGCTTAAGGTACAAGCTTTCAAATAATAAAAGTAACCAGTTCGGCATATTTTAGAGGTGCGCAACTACAGAAAACGAAACACAGGGGATACTGAAAACTCAGTAATGAACATGCTGAGTAGAGAAGAGATGAATACCAGCAATGGAGATGTGATCCGATTTCCCACAGCAAGCACAACACCTTCCTTTGTCTTTATCCCAATTGCAGTAGAGCCCAACTGCACGTAGCAAGACACGCATATCAACAATGTATCTCTTGAGTTTCCAAGTTAACTCTACAAGCCATCACACACACACCAAAAAAATCAGGGGAAAAAAATTATCCACAGCAAGGTGGTTAAAGTTCAAAGTGAACAAGAACAATATACCTTGATAGCTCAACAATATACTCAACCAACCTGAAACAAACTCCTTCAGGTGAGAATGTCGTTCCAACATAGGCCTCGTCATGGATAGTTCAAGTAATTTTAATTGAGAAAAGTTAGAGAATCAAACAACTCGTGAACCCAATTACTCGCGGATTTTACACATACATAGATAAATGGATAGAGATAGAAATTGAGAGGGGAAAATTACTTAAGATAGGAAGAGTAACAATTTGATCATAAGTGAGCTCACAATGAAAACGGCCAGATAATTCAAGATTCACAAGAGAAGTTGATTTCGTGTGGATTTCTGGTGCAAATGTGAATAAATTCAGGAAGGAAAATAGGAAGACCACCTTTCAATTTCATCCATATGTAGGGAATGGCTAACGAAGGTATAAGCTAGCTTCAAAGAAAATGTATTGCAAATATGAATAAGAGGAAAGAAAATAAGAACTTTTTGCGGCCAGCAGCAAGAACATCCGTCAGGTTCGATTTCTTGTCCATTTCGGTCCGTGTTAGGTCAAGGAAAAGGCCTCAATCAGCCACATTCCATCACTGCCCCTCACAAGAATTCCCAAACTAAAACACTGTCAGGAAGTCTAATCTAACCAATTACAATTAAACACTAAAAATGTAATCTAACTTCAATCTCATGTGATCGCTAAATCAACTGCTTAATTAAATACGAAATTCAATAGAAATTGCAAAAATGAAGGATTCATAGCAATATCAAACCTAAAATACAACAAAATTCGAGAAGAATAGTGATGGATCTGAAGAATAGTGATAGATCTGATTGAGGTTAAGATTATGATTTAGGGTTGTTGGTGTTGTTGAAGATGGGTTTCTTGTTACATTTTCTTATTGGCGACATTTTAGAAGCCAAAAGTAGGAAAGACAGAAGATACGTAAAAAGAAAGGAAGAAAAAAGGTGGAAAGTGGAGGAAAAAAGTAGAACCCACGGTGAATTTCATCCTTTACACACTCAAAAGACTCCTGATAAGAACAGTAAAACCAAACCTTGATTTCAAAAGGTTAGGGATTAGGGAAAACAAGGTTAAATACAAAACATGTAAGGGGAAAAATGACCCAAGACAGTTAGGGTTCATACTACATTTCTCTAGGTCCGTGAATTAAAATCTTCATGATAAGAACAATAAAAACCTATCAATAGAGAAGGTCGAAGGGAGAGGAGGGTTAAGCTTGTCAGAGTCTTGGCAAACAGTGTGACGACCACTGAACATGGCAGCAAGTAGTGAACCAGGCCAGTCTGACGTTGCGTCAATATATCAGCTGTCGTGCAAAATTTCTTCCCTCCTTTGATTTTAATCATCAAACAAATTGAGCTAAATTTAAACTAAAACTAAGAGAGCATTAACAAAGAGCATAATCAGCTGTATTTAGTTGCCGCTAAGTTGAATATTGGTTAAAATCAAAAAATCTTCTTGATATTTAAGGAAAACCACATTGTGAGAAATTGAACTGAACTTTTCAGCATAATCTACTTGTCTAAAGGAATCAAGGGAAAAATAATGAACCTCAAATCCAGCACCATTAGTAAGGGAATTGATGATGTTACTAGTGAGCTCGTGAAGATGAGAAGTGAAGACTTGAACAACATAAGCATTGAACTAAAAGACAATCATAAAAAAGATAACAATCAACGCATTCACATTGAACAATCTCTCTGCCTAACCCAAAAGATGATTAAAATTTTAAACTTTCTTCAAAATTAAGACAAATATCAAAATGAAAGGTTTGTGTTTGAAAGGTCCTCAACCTTAATCAATCAGTTGAATACAAAAATCTTTAAATTAGGGATTTGGATGACTTCGACAAGATATCCCTAAACAATGAAATGTAACTCAATGTTATGTAGGACAAATTTAGCCACTATTTCTTACAAAACAGCTTAAGGAAACAACCCAGAAGACATATAATCATTTACATATCAAATTGAAGAGTCAAACAAATAGGGAAATGGAACAAAAGAATTGGAAAAGTGGGATCGTAGAGGTCGAAAAAACTGAGTAATTTCATAAAAGAAATTGGAAACGAAATTGTAAGCTATAACACCTGAGAATTGAGAACAAACAAAAAGAAGGATGAGAAGAAATATTACCGGAGTGAAGCGGGAGATGAAGGATATACTCTAATCGTGGTCCTCGCAAATGCTCACTCCAATTGCTCTTTGCAATTTCACCCTTTTAGAATCTCGTTGGCTTAGCTCTGTGAAAGAAAAATGTTAGAGAAATACTGAAAAGCCAAACATTGAATCTCAGCATTTTGTTATTTACATTGAATTTCTTCACCATTTTGCAGCTAGGGCTGAAATATTGAGAGTAATTAGTGGATTGGGAAAGAAAGAGGGGTAGCCATAGAATGAGTAAATTGGGGAATGAAAAGGAAAGTGAATCCAGATTCCTAATTATCACATAGACATAATCACACACAACATCAATGGGGAATGATTCAAAATAAAAAATAACAAGGATCAACCCATCCCAAATTGAAAGATGAAAAACCCATCAAAAACCTTAGCAAGCAAGTGGCAGACACGTGTTGATGCCAGCATACACCTTCAACAACCAAGAATCACCAAAATCAACCATGAAATCGGGAAAAATGAAGAAAAAATCGATATACCTGGAAGAAACTCTAGAATCACCAGCAACTGCAAAAATAACGAAAAGAAGAAATAAATGAGAAAAAATATATAATGAAACTAAATACATAAACCTAAATCCCCAAATCAAAGTGTCGTAAGAGGAAATGAGCCCACCAGCACAATACAGCCCTTCACAACAAAAAAATTTTGCCATGGCAATCCACTACAATACTCACCAGGTACGCGACAACGATCATTCAAAGGGTTAAAGTTAATTACTTGAACTTGATGACCAAAGCAGCATCCAACTACCATATGCATCACCACACACCAATATCATCATCCCTATAAAGCTCTTCATCGTTCAATATTATTGCTACACTTATTCAATTATATGTTTCATGCCTTTCTTTGGTAGTTTTTTTGCCTTAATTGGGAAGAACGAAAAGAAGAAATAAATGAGAAAAAAATATATAATGAAACTAAAGACATACACTAAACCCTAAATCCCCAAATCAAAGTGTCGTAAGAGGAAATGAGCTATGAATTGATCAGATATTGACAAGAAAGGCATTAACTTGATACAAATGGTAGATTTCAAAGAAACCCAGAAAAAAATCAAACTTGGAACTGGATTCAATGATACCGAACTCATAACTGAAGGGAAAGGGGGGAATCGAAAGGTGAGAGAGCTCACTGCGATATGTCGATATGTAATAATGATATAAGACAACTGAGACAAAAAACAGACCTATTTCAAGACGAATTTTTGATGCTTTTGATTTGAGAAAGAAAGGAGAAGGGAGATAGATGAGTGACCTGCAATGGATCTTCAACATGCGCGACCTGCAAAAGGTAGGTTAGAGAGGAGAAGGGAGATAGATGAGCGTTTGAGAGGAAAATCAGGAGAAAAGAGAAGAATATAGAGAAGAATACCTGTGATATGTCGATAATTTCGAACGCGGTGTTCCTTATGCTCTTGTCTGCAAGGAAGCCATGAAAGAGAAGGGGAGGAAGAAATAGAGAGAGATAGAGTAGAGAGAGAAGACCAGCCTGCCATTTTCACCCAAAAAAGCAGAAGAGACTAAAGAGAGACGCAGAGGCTGAGACGTCTCTTTCACCTTTTCAATTGCAATTCATTTATTTTGACAGAAAGGAGGGGAGAAAGTGAGAAACAGCTATAAAAACGTTCAAACGAAAAAATGGAGCTTTTTGTGTACTGTTCAAATGATCAGTGTTTTTTAGCATTTTAAGACTCAAAATACTGTTCATATGAACAGTAATTTTTTACCCCTTTTATAAGGGTTATAGATAAATATAATAAACCAACCCTAAATCGCAAACCACAGTTTGGTCAAAAGTACAAACCAAACCAAACCACTATTTTGAGCCCACAACCCAACCTAAACCGCGGAAAAATAGTTTGGGGTGCGGTTTGATGCAGTCCGACCCAAATTCTGCTTAGCTATAAGCATAACTATTAATTAGTTTCAAAACCATAACCAATGGCGAGAAAACATAATTATATACTTCCTCCGTTTCGCAATACTCGCAATGTTTCTTGTTTGCACACTGATGAGTGTTTATTTTTGCATATTTTTACCCTTTATTATGATATTTTTAATGTCGTCTGTTAAGTTATCTGGGCTAAATATTATACTTTTATAATAGTTGGTTTTAATCATTTATTTATTATTATAGTGCTTAAAAGATGTACTTGTATCTATTTTATTTATTAAGTGATGACCCATTTATACCAAAGTCGAAAGATGTGTATAATTCGTGGTTTATAAAATGTGCAGGAGCGTTGTCGTATATTGGCCATATCTTTCTCATACGGAGTCGAAACGAGACGATTCAAGCGGCTACGGAAAGCTGAGATCGAGCCCTACAACTTTGTGTGAAATAGCAAAAGAGCTAATTCGATCATGTGCTAAGGTCAGCAACGAAGACCCAAAGGGATAAAAAAGAAGAAAGTGGACATTAAGGGCTCTAGTTGGAAAACCCAGTTTGAGGTGAATAAAAGAATATAAAAGGCAGCAGCAATATAGAAGAGAGAACAGAGTAGATAGCAAGATAGCAGTAGAGATTTTTAGAGTAATTTTAGGGTTTAGTTAAACACTGGTTTTCTTTGTCTTGAATGATTTTGATAATTTGCCATTGCCGGTGGAGTGACAACAACGGCAAAGCTTAGTTCGATTCTTTGATCTTCATTTGTTCATTAATCATCATTAGTAATATCTTTCTTTAACTTTGTTTCAATATTCAGTTGTTTGTTGCCTTTGGCTTTTCGTTCAAATTGCAAAACTCTTGCTGAGGAAATTTCTCAGTTATACGCACTTCATAGTAAAATTCCTAATTCCCATGCCTTTGCGTTACTTTCATGGTTCTTTATGATGTTAATTCTCTAATTTCTTTGAGTTGTCAATTGTCTTATTTTTGGAGTTACAGTAGCCTTAGATTTGTGGTTAGTGCTTGTTTTCTTTATTTTCGTTTTGAGTAATTCATTGTTGTTAGTTTCAATCTTAGTTAGTTTGCTATGTTTATTTTCTTGTTTTATTTTCCAATTATTGATTTCTGTCTTAGTAGTAGTTTCAATTGGTTTTCATTGTTATAGTTCATATAATCGAGTGGGTAATTCGACTTAATACAACATCTCTGTGGGATTGACCCGTATTTATTAGTTGTGCTACATTGTACACCGTGCACTTGCGGTACTAGTTTTTATCCATACACACACTATTCAATGCAATACTTTGAACTTTGATATATCTAATTAAAAATTATAAAAGTTGATATTATAATAGTATGCATTAAGACGAATCAAATAAGACCCCACATGGCTATATTTTTTCTTATACACTTGGAAAAAAATATAACATAAGATTGTTAGATGAATAGTGGTTACTATATGCTAATGTTGCGAGTAATGCGAAACGGAGGAAGTATTACTCTAAAAACCTAGTCAGAGAAGTAGAGGGGTCTCAGTAGGGGAAGTAGTTTCAGCGATCGCTCAGTACCTTAAATTTGAGGGGCCCTCACACATAAAAAAGATACTTAAGAAAAAAAAGCAATATTAAACTTTTAACTAACCCTATACAAATTCATATGAATAATTCTTTTTTAACTCTTAGTTTTTCTTAATTGTTCTCTTTTTAAATACATATTGTGTTGTTTGTAAGGCCCACAGTACCATGGGCCTCGAAAAAGTTCGAGACGACTCTTCAGAGAAGCATAACTATATAACTTATGTCACCTCACTTATAATTTTAATGTCATGTCACCCATGAAACCTGCCACATCATCCATGAGACCGCCTCATTTAAGAATTTGTACTTCAAAAGTAAGTATTAGATAATATAATTTTTCTCCGACAAGTCTGTTGAAACACCTTCATAACTTCAACTCTAAGTGGGATCATAAACCTCTTCTGCCTATTCTGTATAATGATTTTTAGCCGAATTTCCTATACTATGAAAAAACTACATCCTTGAGATTCTTTCAAGAAATACTAGGAAGAAAAAAATTTGTGGTGAGAGTGAGAGATAACTCAATTGGTTAGAGCATTTCTCTCGATTCTAAGAGATTTTAGGATTAATTCTTATCCCACTTTCGTGACTCCTTATACACCAAAATTGTAGTCGACTAGTCATCTACAGAGCAACCGAAAGCAATTAAGTGTATTATTTATATCATATAAGATATAACTTTTAAAATCATAAACCTAAAACTAGAAATCGAAAAAGATGCCCAAGGAAATAAACTATATGGAGACATGGAGTACATGAGGACAATATTAACCTTGGTAGTTGGAGTTTGTTAGACTGCTATCTTATTGTGTCAAAAGGGCATCATGATCAGACGTTCACATAGCCCAACATTTCAACCCTAACATTTCAATGCCGAATGAGAAGTTGGAACTTTGGAAGGGTGATCAACTAAGGTTGGACCCTTGGGTTTCGGACTCTGGAAATGATACCTAGCCCAAAACATTTCTTTTATGATTTACGGCCCAGAATTAAGACCGAATCGACTTAGACCATATTCAGCTCTAATGGGCCGAATACAATGAGTCCAGTCAAATTTAAAACAAAATAATAGAGCAAAAAGTAATGGTCTAGGTTAGTATTTTCAAACTATATAAAGTTATAAGGTATTGTGTCCGTTTGTGTAAAGCGTTTAATACACTGACTACACATTGTACACCCGAGTATATCATGAGTACGGTACATTTAAAGCTATTTGAGCAAAAGAAATAGCTTTTGGAGTACCATGAACATGATACACCCGGCTGTATAATAAAAATTGTACATATATTTTGTTGGTCCGGGCAATGCCTCGAGTTCTTATATTGTGTTATGATTCACTATTTTGAATTTTCTTATGTTATCAGTAGGCCATTATTTTGGTATGGGGCTTGTATATCTTTTTAGGGAGTATTTACTATATTGTTTTCTTCACAGTGCGAAGATATTTTTAGATATTACATGTTCTTTCATTGATTTCAAGTTATACGCCATATATAATAGAAGTTACAACTAACAAATAATATATATCAAATTGGAATATATATAATTCTAATAATAAGCCAAAGTCCCGCTCATCGATAGTATCTAACACTTTTGAAAACCCTCTTTCACATCGTTGTTTGGTATAAACTTTACGAACTAGGGGTATTTACTGGTCTATTATAGTTTTGAAATAGAACCTGATTTAATTCAACTGATTATAAATGGAGTATTGACATCTGCTTCAATGCGGCACAAATTCCGATCAACAAATAACTTTTTAAAATAATACAAAAAACCAAAAACAAAGTCTTAAACTCTCATATGGAGAATATGGAGGGAGATAAAATCCAATATGAGAAAATATACCCAATATATGACTAGAAAAACTCTCCACTAGTGAGAGACTAAAATTTATCGGAAACAATTATAGAAAGCTAGTAACAAAAAGAAAAAAAAAAGACTTACCAACTAGATTAAAATCTAGGGTTTGGTGGAAGAGAAGAGAGAAAGAGGGGAAAGAGAATTTTACTTTCGAAGACTTTTTTTTGTTTATAATGTGAAATATAATGGGATGTTGATTTTTTAAAATTCCTTTAACACTAACGCCTTGATCTTTTGGCCTGAATTAATGTAATTTAATTTCAAGTCAGTTAAGCGCAGTTCAATTTAGTTTAATTCCATTCAATCCTGTTTAGTTTAATTCAGGTTTTGTTAAGTTTGGGATTTTAGTCTGTTTCAGATCATTCCATTTCAGTTCAGTTCAATCTACTTTTGTTTCAGTTCAGCTCCTTTATATTCAGTTCAACTCCATTATATTCGGTTTAACATCATTCAGTCTAAAAGAACATGACCCAAGTCTCTCTAGTAGCTCATTGTATCTTTGCCAACCTTTTTAAATACTACTCCCTCCGTTTGTTTTTAATTGTTACACTTTCCTTTTTTGAACGTTTCTTTTTAATTGTTACACTTTCACTTTTACTAATTTTGGTAACTTCACATCTTTATATTCCAATTTCCAACACTTTTGGGACCCACATGTCATCATCTTTTCCCATTAAATACCCAATCATCCCACACTTTTTACTTTTACAACATTATCTCTCTTACTTTATCTATTCCCCAAACAACTTTATCAATTCCCCAAACAATCATTGCATAGATTTCATCAATTTTCTTGGTTATCCCCAAAAGCAAAGTGTAACAATTAAAAACAAACGGAGGGAGTATGAAACATTGTTATTAGAGAAAATCAACAAACATGAGTATCAGGAACAAATAACATATTCATAAAATCTATGCAATGATTGTTTGGGGAATTGATAAAATTGTTTGGAGAATAGATAAAGTAGGAGAGATAATGTTATAAAAGTAAAAAGTGTGGGATGATTGGGTATTTAATGGGAAAAGATGATGACATGTGGGTCCCAAAAGTGTTGGAAATTGGAATATAAAGATGTGAAGTTTACCAAAATTAGTAAAAGTGAAAGTGTAACAATTAAAAAGAAATGTTCAAAAAAGGAAAGTGTAACAATTAAAAACAAACGGAGGAAGTAGTTTATTGTAGAGACTACATATATAACATTTACAACAAGAAGCGATGGGTTCAAGGCCTCTTACATGAAATTTTGACACATTCAAAGGTTTTTGTCACATGAATGTTACAACGATGCAATGTTGGTGTATATGGCCAACTTAGAGGTACAAGGTACCATGTCAGCGTGTAGGGATGTCAATGGGGCGGGGCGGATGTTGTCATTCTTATCCTTATCCCCGCCTAAAAAGCTCATCCCCATCCCCGCCCCATCACCCATGGCGGGGGAAAATCTTATCCCCATCCCCGCCCCAACGGGGACAAGATAAAATCTATCCCCGCCCCATCCCCGCGCGAATCCCCGCACCCGCCCCATCCCCGCCCCATACCCACGCGAATCCCCGCATACGCCCCATCCCCGCCTCAATCTATTAGGGTTAAGGGAGAGGGAAAACAAAAAGTTTAAAAGTAATTTTGGATTTTAGCATTTGGGCCTTTGGAAAATAAAAGTATCAAATGAAAGCAGTAAACAACTAATAACATTTAGGATTTTAGGCATTTGGAGAATACCTATGGCGGGGCTCAGACGGGGCGGGCGGGGATGGGACGGGGCGGGCGTGGATGGGGCGGGTATGGACTAACATCCACCCCCGCCCCATTACCCATGGCGGAGATGGTTTTCATCCCCATCCCCGCCCCATCCCCCGCGAAACCTTCCCCCATCCCCACCTAACTGGGGAGGGTGCAGGGCGGGTCTCCACAAAACCCGCCCCACTGACATCCTTATCAGCGTGTGACCTGGAAAAAACATGCGGCGAGATACAATCCTTGTGTAGCTTCAAGAGTTTGTGTATAAGCTCAAATTTGCGCACCATTATTTTAACCCACACTTCAAGCACTTTTTTGAACTGTGGGCATGATATCTGGCCATAAATCTTTCTATTAGCTTATTTGAAAAGCCCGATTTTACTAGACCCCCTTTTTTTAGTGAATTCAGGTTGCAATTTTCAGCACAAAACTAAGCCCGACCCAATGTAGCCATATTCACCTCTAAATCGAGGTAATAGCGTAATACAAAGGAATTGAGTCAAACTTAGGTTCCATTTGTTTAGAGGGAAAACCATTTTCTTTGAGAAAAGTTTTCCTCCATCTTTCATTTTCCTTTGTTTGTTCTGTTAAGGGCGGAAAACAATTTTCTTAAATGTGGAAAATGCTTTTAAAAGAAGAAAACCAATTTCATTGTGTAAAGAAAGAGTAAAAAACTCTGCATACTTATCTACCGTAAATATTATGAAACTAAATGAGGATATGTTCTTGTGGAATGAATTAATTAGAATTTATTTCAGTTATGTTCTTTTCCTCTGACTATTTCCCCTAATTAATTTAGTTCTTAGGCCCTATTTTTGTCAACTTATTTCAATAAATTTCAGTAAAAATAAGTTCACTTCAGTAAAAATAACTTCAGTTCAGTACTAATAAGTTCTGTTCAGTAAAATTAAGTTCAGTACTAATAAATCTAGTTTAGTACTACCTCTTTTTTTTATATGTATGTTTGCTTTTGAGCGCGGACCAAGGAAAAAGTGTAAAAGTAAGAGAGAAGGTTAGTCAAAGTAAGGAAAAAGTGAAAAAAGTAGAGAGAAGGAAAGACAAAGTAGGAGAGAAGTGTAATAATTAGGTGGACCAACCTTCCATTTATGGGAAAAAGTAGAAAGATACATATTTAAAAAAAAAATCCCAAAATGGTAAGATGTGCATATTAAAAAAACGGAGGGAGTAATAATAAGTTCAGTTAAAAATCAGTAGTGCAAAGAAGAAAAAACAACATGAATAGGTAAAAATAAGTTCAGTTCAGTAAAAATAAATTGAGTTCAGTAGTAATAAGTTCAGATCAGTATCAATAAGTTCAATTCAGTACCAATAAGTTTAATTCAGTAAAAATAAGTTCTGTTCAGTAAAAATAAGTTCAGTTTAGCAAAATTCAGTTGACGAAAACATAGCCTTAGGGTCTGTTCGGCAAAGTAGCTATGAGCTTTTAGTGTTTAGATTCGGCTCTTAATTTCTAACTTTCACCTGTAGAGTTAGATGTTAGCTTTCAACTGTAGAACTAGCTACTAAAATAATAGTGTTCGGTAAAAGTAGTTGTAGATAAAATTATAGCTTGTAATATATCTGTAAAAAAAAGTAGCTTTGGACAAAAGCTACTCAAAAAGCTACAGATATTAGCTTTGGCCAAAAGCTACTCAAAAGTTAAAAGCTATCTGAAAGCTACCTTGAAAAGCTACCTTATCGAACACTTATATAATTTTTGAAAAGCTAAAAGTTACCCAAAAGCTACTAAAAAAGCTGCGCCGAACATAGTCCAGTCGGAAAGTACTGGGTCATTTTTCCTATGGCGTTCATTACCATGACCTAAATCAAATTCATTACTTCTTTTGGAATTTTTTTCTAGTTGATTCAACTACCTTTTTTGTACCAAATTTTCAAACACCTACCTTACTAAAAAAGTTTTGGATTACTACCAAAGGTTGCAATTTTGATATATTAGTATTATTTTATAGATTTAGGGCCTGTTTAGATTTACTGAAAACAACTGAACTGAACCGAACTGATTGGAGCTGAACTGAACTGAACCGATTGGAGCTGAACTAAACTGAACTGAACCGATTGGAGCTGAACTAAACTGAACTGAACTTAACTGAACTGAATTTAATTGAATTGAATTAAATTGAATTTAAGAAATATATAAATAATATATAAACAATAATTATATAAATATTAAATAATAATTATAATGATAAGTAATAATAATAATTAATTATTAATGAATAATAATAATTTTATTTTGGATATTTTTAAATGATAATTATAATATTAATAATCATAAATTAATAATAATAATTAATGATTATAATGATAATTAATAACAATTATTTTATAGTGTTTGTATTAATATATTAATACCTGATGACGATATTATAATATTAATAATATCTAAGAATTAAATTAATATTACTATTTTAATAATTAGATTTAATTATATATTAATATTTAGTAATAAAATTATAATTGGGTCGGACCGTGCAAAATTACATCATAAACCATTTTGACGTGATTTGATTGGATTTTGGGCTGAAAATGCGGGTTTATTTGTGCTTTTAACATCATAATGATATAAAAATAAATAATAATAATAATACATATAATAATAATAATACTTAATAATAATGATAATTACATCATAATATACAGATAATAATAATACTTAATAATAATGATACTCCTTATTTAACAACAATAATAATAATAATAAGAGCAATTAGTGAAATAAATTAGAACAACATAATAATATTTAACAAAATGATTGTAAATAAATGGAGCTGAGCTGAACTGAACTGAACTGATTGGAGCTGAACTGAACTGATTAGAGTTGAACTGAACTGAACTGAACTGATATTAAGTTAAAATGAACAGGCCCTTAGTCCAACTACCGTAAGAGTGATCACTTAGCTCTTTTTTCTCCTTATTTTTTTATATGTGTTTGGAAGAGGGTATTTTTATTTGTGCAAATTCTTATAATGCAAATTTGAGTTATTTAGTTATATTTTGACTAGCGAAATTATGATTATATATACAATTATCAATTATGAGTCATATACTATGCTAGTATACAGGGCCGATCCTGATGTTTTAGGGGCCCGGGGCGAAACAAAATTTAAGGGCCCTTTAACTATATGAATTAAAAAACTGCTTTATTACATTAAACAAAAGATATTTTCCGGTTATACAAATTCGAATTTCATATACAAAAAAATATAGAGTAATAAGAGTTATTAATAATAGTTTTGTATAATTTATATGATCTTCATATAATTAAAATTATCTGATTCTTAATCAATATTTTACTAAGTTTTCACCTTTTTTTGGATATAATCAAGTTTGATAAGAAGACCAAAGTTATACTGTATATGTCTCAAACAAAATTAGGCATTATCACTTTGTTGGTGAAAAAAATAATAAAGGTTTACATATAAGAAAAATAATGAAATCACCCTTGGGAGATGGGTATCCTACGACTCTTCTTGTATCAGAAGAAATGACATACTCCCTCCGTTTTTTTAATATGCAAATTTCTCCATTTTGGGGTGTTTTTTTTTTAATTGGTACCTTTCTACCTTTTGCCATAAATGGAAGGTTCGCCCACCTAATTATTACACCTCTCTCCTACTTTTTCTTTCCTTCTCTCTACCTTTGTCACTTTTTCCTTACTTTTACTAATCTTCTCTCTTACTTTTTGCACTTTTTTCCTTGGTTCTAGTGCAAAACCTTATGTGCATATTTAAAAAAAACGGAGGGAGTAATTAGTAAGTAATCTTAAGAGAGAAAATGTAAACAAAGATATCAATGGCTAGAAAAAAATAAAGGTTCAAACAAACTTCAACTAAAAGGAAAAGAAATTGAAAATAAAGTTCACAACTTAAAGATAAAAAAAGGAAATGAAGGGAGGATAAAAACTACAACAAGATTTGAACACGGACTCCCTGCAGAATGTTGTAGCCATCTAACCAATGGGCAACTGAGTTTTATTGACACTCAAGGCGCATTAAACGTTTACTTACTATTTCTATGATGGAAAATTCGTAACTGGGCCTTCTCCTCCCTGGGCCTAGGGCGGCCGCCTCGCCTGCCCTGCCCCAGGGACGGGCCTGCAAGTATATACATAAAATGTTTTTATATTAAATTTCGTACATAATATCAAATACTTTAAACTTATTTCAAGGTATTTTAAAATATTTTTGGGACATGGCACGCCTAATTGCATATGTGTCTCACTCTATCTTAACCCTCGTATTAGATTAAAACCTTTCAAAAGTAAAGGCAGAAAAGAAATAATTTTCTTCCCCCCATCCCCCCCCCCCAACATTTAACATCTCGCAATAATTTGATACTCCCTCTGTCCTCAAAAAAATCCCTCATTTGCTTTTTACACTCCAACATATAACTTTAACCGTTAATATATTTATTTGCAAGTTAATATAAATTATAAAAAGTTGATATTTAAATGTATACATAGACACAAAAATCTAATAAGATCCGACATGACTATTATCAATATTATATATTGGTGACAACGGTGAGAATTTATCGTTAAAGAATATAAAGTTTGTTTTAGAATAAAGCAAATGAGAAGTCTATTGGAAGAGAGAGGGTGAAATGAATGATATATAAGTCTATAGTATAACATGCCTAAAAAAAAAAGTCTATAGTATAACGAGTTTCATTCGTATTAATCTTATTATATTATTTTTTGCAAAACATTCATATTCTTCTAAAAATCAAGAACTTTATCTCTATTCTCTCGTAGCTAGCTTAGCAAGTACAAAACCCATGCTCACAATATTCCTATACCTAAAATAAAACGTAGCTTAATACGGTAGATTATCTACCTTTTTCTTCTCAGTCTATCTTTCTAACTTAATTGAACCAAAAACAATGCAAATTAATCAAAAGCACTAAATAGTGGAAAAAATAACACTAATTAACACGAAGAGCAAGCTAAGCCACAAGACAGTGCCATTAACAAAATAGCACCTTCTTCTTCGTCTCGTGGGAATGATCTTTTGGCATTAGCCTTAAGATAATCCTTGTTTGAGCTTAATGCAAAATCTTCAAAGCATATATTTTTTGCATTATGATGAGTATAATTAGTTCTACCAGCATCGATTATCTTGCTTCTTTTCTTGATTGGCAATATATTGTTTTTTTCATGATGATCTAAGCCTCTTTCTGTCTTCATCACTTCAACCTTGAGTTTTGGAGCTTGGACTCGCGGCGAAATCGATGTAACAGTTGCATCGTTATTGCTGTATCCTGCTGCTGTTGCAGCTGCCATAGCTGCCCTTCTTGCTTTCCTTTGTCTTATCCCACATGCGTTGCAAAGAGACTGTAAAATATATATTCAACATGTTATTATATGTCATTAGATCAATTTTGTACTTGCTCCAAGTATTGTGAAGAACTGAATGAAGACCATGTATGAACATTTACAATATCTGTAATTAGAAGGGCATTCGCTTGTGGGTGAATTGTTTATAAATCTGTAATAAGTTGGGAATAGATGACAAAAGTTCACCTTTTTTGATATTACTACCTGTGTCCCATCTTTTTCTATATGTATGCATATGTTTAAAAAATGTCTACTATTAATACCTTTTATTTCACATGAGATTGCACAGGTTCATGATATGAAAACATACAATTAAGCTGTTAAGAGGAACGAAAACACACATGTGACTCTCACATTAGAAAGGAGGAGGATGATTAACATATAAGTAATCCCACCTATTGTGGATTGGTATTAGGACGATGGAACCTCACAAGTTTGTATGCTGTCAAACTCTTATGTAGAGAGTGTGACAATTTGAGTGGAAGGAGTATTAGAAGGGTGTGTTCTCTTCACGTAAAAAAAAGTTTCAGGGATGATCACGTTCAATCAGGTCTAATAAATTCGTTTCAGATAACTTCAGGTGAAATGATTAAATGAACACACATCATGTGTTTTCTACTATTACCTCCCTAGAGGGTGTTTAACATCTTCATTGTACATTTAACTAGATAACTATTAGAACAACAATTTTCAAATCATAGAAGAAGCTAAGGGTCCTACTAATCCAACCATTATTTCAAGTCCGTGAACTGAAGTAAAGTCTATAACTTGACTTATTAGAGAACTGAGATAAGGCAGCCTCAGATCACCGATCTGTGAAACACAATCATTAACTTGACTTATTTCAGAACAACTACCCTATATGTCTAAAGTTTTTAGCTAGTATGTGCTTAAAACCTAATAAGTACATCATAAAAGTGACTATATATGTTCTTCATTAATGATCAGATCAGAAGTTAGAAGCTACGTAACACGGAAATTGTTGGGTTACGGAGATGTCTTATGAGATTTCGTAAACAGAAACGTTTAACGGGGAACCTCAGATTCCAAAGCCGAGGTTTCCGTGCTTCATAGGTTAGAACTTATAACTTAGAAGTGTAAATTTAGATATGATCCCAGATATTCAATACTAAGATGAGAGTAAAAAATACTACCTTAGGGCCTTGAGGTCCACTCCTCCAAAGAGGGGTTGTAGTAGTGTGACAATCTGAGCATACTCTTATCCCATCACTGTTTTGGCGTTTGGCAAGATCATGATCAAGCTGCTGCTTGTTGTTATCAACTGAGTTTTTAGGAGTTGTCATCATTTTTTGCATTATCCTCACTTTTGAGGGCTTCCATTTTCTTGAATATTTCTGATCATTGTAACTTACGGCTTCAATTTTCTGCTCCTCTTGAAGATTGAATGAATAGCTTGAATCTCCATCAACACTACTACTTTGAAGCCATGATCCAAGATCACTTGCTTTCTCATGGGATAATACTAGTTTTTCAACCTGAAATCACATGATCAATAAAAAATACTATTAAATAAAGAAAAATAATAGTAATAATTCAAATAGATATATATGCTTAACATATACAATAAATCATTAAACAATACATGGAAAAATTAAATATTCATATATGAGAAATTATTTATTTTAATTTCTATTTATGATTATACTATGATAAATATATACATGATCATATATCCACTTCGAATTTGAAGATATTCAATTATTTAAAACAAAATAAATAAAGGTGTAAGGGATCACGAATCACGGATCACAAGGCCTTTTCAGATATATTACTTAAAAAAGAATTGCCATAATATATGCCTAGTCGGTTTGTCACGAATATTTTCGTAAATATACAATACATGGAAAGATTCAAAAGAAATACTTCTGACTATATCAACTATTGAATCTTGCCTTTTGATGGTTATGTCTTGAGTAATCCAAGGATAAGATTTCTTCAGAGTTAAGGCGGTTGTGGGAATTATTATATGAAAAAGAGGAATTATTATTAGTAGAAGCAAGATCATGATCATGTAAATGACCAAAAACTTGAAAACTATGTTGTTGAAGATCTCCCTTAAACTCTATGAAAGGTATAGGAGAAGAGGGTTGTGGATTTAGGTAAACTGGACTCATACTTGATACTAAAGAGGGAAAAGAGAGATCAAAGGTAGTAGTAAATAGAAAGGCGGCAGTTGCTAAGGTTTATGATATTAATGTGTGTATATATATAGTTTATATTGGGTAAAGTTTCTTATGAGGGTAAAGGGGTTATGATCATATAGCTAGATTTATATAATAGCCATTCACGTGACTTCATGTCATCCAAGAGACACAAAATGTTAAATGGGACAAAACCTAAAGAAGGCGTTGAATGCTACTACTCACTTCCCTATAATGACAAAATTCCTCAGTCCATATCTTTCTTACAACCTCTAATATACATCAACTCTCTCTATGGCACACACCCATGTTCATTCTAATAATGTGTGTTGCTCAACTTGGGATTTTAGCACATTATAGGGCCTTAATGACATCTTTCATTGTTAACAACATCATTTAATTACTAATGAGAAGGTTGAACTTAGGTATTTGAATCATTATACATCCAAGTAGACCACAAACACTTAAACCTCGCATGACCAAGTAAATATAACTGAGTTTGTAAAATAATGGCAAACATCTACTGAACGTACTCCCTACATTTATTTTTATTGGTCCTACTTTGACCAATCATGTGTGAGCTTTTTAGTCAAAGTAGAACAAACAAAAAGAAACGGAGAAATTACCAATTACCAGCAACTTTTTGTTACTTTTTTGGAACGGTCATTGAAAGACAAAGACCGGAAACTCCAGCACCAAAGGGCAAGTGAGGTTTTATCTTAAAGAGTAGTTGACAATAATAAGAAGACTTGAGCTCTAAACTAAGGACAATTAACATTGCGTTTTAATGTAAGTCTTCTTATTATTGTCAACTAGTCTTAATAGCAATGCATAGGTTAAATAATTAGGGTTCTCTTATGTTAACCAAAAGATTGAGTGCCGCTTTGTACTTAGTGCGCTCCTTTTAAAAGTCATCAGTCATCACTTGTACTTAAATTCAAATCTCATACTTCAGAAATCAAAGCTTGAACCACAGCCAATTAGCCACATCACTTACTCACCTGCATGATCACTACGACAACCACTGGAAAGAAATCGTACAAGCTGAAGACAACTATATTAATTAGCTACTACCGTCTAACATTCCTTTGTCTTTCATCTCACGGGTATGGTTATCCTATTTGATAGTCACCATTGGGATTTGGAATACAAAAATAATGCAAAACCAACGCTGTAATGTAATCTTGAACTTTTTTCTAGTTTCATGGTAATTATATAACTCCATTGTGTTGTGTTAAATTGTTGCACAATCATTTAAGCCTATATCTTGTTGGAAGTCTTGTAATGCAAAGAGGAAATTCGGTGTTTTTGGAGGTTGTTCGGGTGACGGGGTAGGTTTGCACAATTGGGCAGTTTTTGATGCCTTGGCTCTCAGTCTTGATTGGGTGTGGTTGTCGAGCCATTCTGATGTACTTTGCTCGATCAAGCGGGTTTGCTCGCGCAAATGGACCAAACAACAATTTTCGATTTTTTTCTTGGAGTTGATTCGTTTTTTTTTTTTTCCATATAGATAACCTTTGGAAAGCCGTCCAAAACACATTTCTTATCAAACCTAAACACATTACACCTTCTCTTCGCTCAAGAGTTTGGATCATTTTTCGAGTTATTCCGATCTTTAGATTCGAGTAAATGAGTTTGATATATTATTTGTGTTAACCTTATTATGAAGTATCATCATTGCGTTGACTATTATGGGTTATGGAGAATCTTGCTTTTAATGCAGTGATAGTACCACAATGTATACCGTTTGTTCAAGTTCGTGATCTTCAAAGAGAGATTACAATTCTCGCCTTGTTCTCAATTTAGGTATCTTGAATTATACTTTCCAACGATTAGAAGTAAAATTTTATACTGTTTATACCATGACTATCAGTCAATCAAGGTTTTACTTTATATGCCAAAACTTGAACCGTATGATGGTATCAATTACAAAAGATGGTTCCAAAATTTGTTAATTTGTTCAGAGAAATTAGATTTTGGTTATTGTTGTGCAAGGATCCTCCTAAAAGGCAAAATCTTGTCTCTGCCATATTATTTTTAAAACCCCTGGCCATGAGGAGGAAAACTCATTTGATGTTATGAA
Source organism: Patellifolia procumbens (assembly GCA_947645195.1). NCBI lineage: Eukaryota > Viridiplantae > Streptophyta > Magnoliopsida > Caryophyllales > Amaranthaceae > Patellifolia > Patellifolia procumbens. The sequence continues at coordinate 99,773 of CANSGD010000798.1, forward strand.
ATCTGGTACACGTAGTCCAAATAAATATGAAAAAGATAATAAAATTGTCAGATGTTACTTGTTGAATAATATGTCAAATCTGATCTTGGACCAACTCAACAAGTCATTTCTAATAAGTCTGCCAAGTCTATCTGGGATGCTCTCAAAAAGAACTGAAGAAGTATGTTGGGAAGGGACACTAGAGTGCGAGTTTATTTATTCTTGACATTGTTGCTGCCTTTTCCCGCTGTTAACATGATTGAACATACAACTCATATTAATTATTTTGTGGCATAGTCGTTTAAAACATGTAAGTGATATTACTTTTAAACATTTGACTAAAATGAACTTTCTTCGTAATCTGCAGATTGAATCAACAACAAAGAATTAAGAACGAAGGCGATAAAGAACACACAAAGATTACCGTGGGTCACTAGCAATGTGCTAGCTACGTCCACCATACAAAGGGGAATATTTTTATTAGGAGAAACTACATATTACATTTTGTGTTTGTCAATGCATAAATTATGAGGCAAAAATTAACTCTAGGGGTTTATTTAATACTCTAGCGGTTAACCTAATCAGAGTTGGCCTAAACAAATCCAAAACAGAACATAAGGCTTACTAAACCTTAAACAACCAAAACATAAGCGGGAAACCCGTGTTTGGTTATTAGAAATCACCAGATAATTCAAGGCATATTCCAACAAATCTCCACCTTGACTTCTATTCTCCTAGACGACAGATGTACCAGATGCAACACTAAAGTTGCTAGATGTACCAGACTCTCCCTTTGCATCAGATTGCGTCTAAGAGCTCAAATTTCCAGATTGCCCCATAAGGGCACAAATCCTTAGATTTCCCCCATAAGGCCCCAAAATCCCAATTAAGGGACCATATTCTAACAACTTAGAACGTTTGGCAAGTCCAAATAGTGGCTTGGGCCTTGGTGAATATAACTGCGGGATTATCATCAGATTCCACTTTCTTCACCTTAATTCTCTTCTCGTTTCTCAGGCGATGATATCTCACATCTATATGCTTAGTCCTTTCACGATGGACTTGATTCATGGATAAGCATATTGCAATGAGACTATCACAATATACCACAACCTGATCATGATGCAAACCAAGATTACTAATTAGTCCTTTCAACCACATTTCCTCTTCAGCAGCTTCAGTCATTGCCATGGCGCCATGTACTCTGCCTCAATAGTAGACAAAGTCACTGTAGGATGCAAAATTGCCTTTCAACTAACTGAACCACCAAGAGTGAACACAAAACCAATCATGGGTCTCTTACTGTCCATAGAATAACCAACGATTAAACATAATGTGTATCATTCACATAAACAAGACCAGCATTAGACATACCTCTAAGGTAACGAAAAATCCTCTTCACAACTTGCCAGTGCTCCATTTAACCTATAAACTTGCTGACAGCGCTAACATAATGTGCAAGATCAGGTTTAGTGCAGACCATAACGTACATCAAGCTTCCTGCTGCATTAGCATAGGGAACTCGAGACATGAACTCCTTCTCAGCTTCATGCTGAGGCGTAAACACAATAGACCAACGCACATATAGGAGTATCTAGAAGTTTAGCTGATGACATGCCAAACCTAGATAATATCTTCTCAATATATCCCTTTTGTTACACAAAAAGCTTTCCCTGGATAATTTATGCAACACCTGATCCTTCATCTTAAACTCAGAACTGAGAAGAGCCTTCAACCTCTGATATTTAGACATGGACTTAGCATCTATGAGCATATCATCTACATATTACATACAGGACCAAATAAACCGTCGAACCATCAACACTTGCTTGTTGTTATACACACAACAATCATACGGATTCCTGTTGTAGCCTAGCTCCACCATGTACCTGTCAAATCTCTTGTATAACTACCTAAGAGGCTGCTTAAGCCCACACATGGACTTATTTAATTTGCAGACATAATACTCTTTATTAGGAACTTCGAACCCCTCTTATAGATTCATATAAATCTCTTCCTCCAACTCTCCATGTAAGAAAGTTGTCTTCACATATAGTTGCTCAATACTAGATTTGAATGTGCCACCATTGCTAGTAACATCTTGATAAAATGTGTCTGAACACTAGTGAAAAGATCTCATTATATTCAACCCCTTTCCTTTGCGTGAACCCTCTTGCTACAACACGAACTTTATACTTGATCCCCTCAAATGGAGAATTCCTTCCTCGTTCTTGAAGATCCATATGCAAGTAACAAATTTCCTCTCCTTAGGCCTCTTGACTAGCTTTCAAGTTTGATTCTTGTCCATCTGATCTCCCATTACAACAAGCAATGGAGCAAGACTCACTACCAGAAACAACTTCTTTGAAAGTAGATGACTCATAAGGATCCGTCTTTTTAACAACCTGCAGTGAATAAGAAATCATCTCCTCAAAATCAAACCTCCTTGGAGGTCCAACACCAACTCTTCTAGACCTATCAAGAGATATACTTGGTTGTCGAGATTCTAACTGGCGAGACTCTGATCTCAGAGATTCTGATTGGCAAGATTCTGTCTGGCGGGATTTTGGACTCTCAGAGTCTAGCCTTACAGAGTCAAACCGATCATGTTGATATTGTCCACCTTGATATTGTAAGTCACTCTCATCTAGAGGAACTTCCAACTCACCTGTATATGAGCAGTTGTATGAGGAGCTTCATAAAATTATTCTCAATTTTGGTCTTGTTGTGAATGGATCTGATGCACGTATGTATTCTGATATGATTTGACTCTGATTTTGTTATATTTGCATTTATGTTGATGATATATTGTCGTTTTGTACACTTATTAATGCAATAAATGAGATTAAGAAGGTTTTGTCTTCTCTGTTTAAGATAAAAGACTTAGGCGAAGCCGAAGTGATTTTAGGTATTGATGTAACTAGAACAAGAGATTATAACTTATCTTAATTTCAGTATCAAAGACTCTTCATTATATAGTATAATAATTAGATATAGCCTATAAATTGAAGCAAGTATTGATACCATGCATGCATGTGCATGAATATGATTATACAATAACTCATAGCACCTTGAGGCAAAAGTTTAACTATAAATGTCACTGTCGAAGATTAATAAGAACGGACCCCAATAAAGAGACGATCACCGAACACTGTGACAAAGTATATAGAGAATTGAGAGGGCAGTCACACTCTTTCTGAGCTTGCCAAAATCTTTCTTCCCAATAATTCATCTTACCACAAATCCTGAAGAAATGGAAAGGGCTGTCATGATTCTCTTTGCAGCATTTTGGGCTCTTTTACCCCCTAACTCCAAATGTTCACATGTCTTCCCACTTGTTTATGCAGATAAAAAGAAATTATGTAGTAGTAGTATATACTTGTAAAAATCATTAATGCACTACAACTTTCATGGGACCATTGATCATGGGAGTGAAAAAACTTAGAATATCCAGATATTATTAAAACAACTAGCTAAGTTCCATTTTTATTTACTCAATACATAGTCTTATTCTTATATATACATGATACACTATATAGTCAGTAATAAATCAGCCAATCGAGAAGATGGTATGTGGTGTATCTTCAGGAATTGAATAGCACAATTGTTGGCACTTGTTCGAATAAATCTGTTTATATCCCTTATCTTTGTTCTACTCTAGATCGCCCTTGTTCAAGATTTGGTGTTGATGATTTTGGTATGGTATGATATTTTGAAGCGATCATATTAGTCCAAAAGTTGTTGGCAAGTACTCGCGTCACTGCAGATCATGGACAAAAGAGATAGAGGAGTCGGGATTTGAACTTTCAACTTCTTATTTTTAGACCTAATAATCAAAATGCCTGATCCCATTTCGACCTCAATATGTGGAATCGTCTTGCGCATGCCTCCTGTAGGAGTGTAGGCCGTGTCTCAGTCCCAGTTACCATTGTCGGGAATTAAAAAACAGTCTAAAGGGCATGTCTTGGAGAGATTTCCATCTTCAAGGCGCTACCACCTATCGTACGACAAACAGGATAGAGCAGCGGATTCTACCGACTAAGTATTGAACGATTCCGAAGGGAGGTCGGGGAGTGCAGAACGGTACAACACAACTAAAATGTTCTTTCAGTATAATAATCATAAGCTAGCTAAAATGAGGCGGATTTTACTAGTTAAAGCGTACTTTCGGCTCAGGGTCGAACTTTGCCTAATACACCTATTTGGGAAAACCCAAAACTCATACTTATTTCAAGTCCTATCCAATCTAGCCAACATACCTGATGATTTGTTAAAAACAAGTATAATAAAATATTATGCCACGAACTTTTACATGTATGAGCGATAAAATGTAGATTTTATAATTATCAACTCGAAAAAAACTTATTTGAGGTTGGCCCAAATTTTCTTTTAAAAGATCCTTCCTTAACTTGCTAGTAGTGACTAGTAGGTGATGCTATTCTTAATTTTATAGGCTTAATTAGGATCAAACTTTACTAGGGACTTTTCTAAGGATCTCCTTAATTTACCCCCTAATTTTGAATGGACCGGCCTCTTAAGTCAAACTAGTTGACTTATTAGACGTGCCAACTTCGTAAGGTCTTTCTCCTTAAAAATTTATTATTAGTCCAATAGTTCAGATATTTGGCAAATATTTAAATTAAAAGGAAAAGTTGGATGAAGCAGCACAAACTATACGTTTGTTGCACAAAACAACACCAACGAAAAAGGTGCACAAAATAACACAAACTTTTTCTAATCAGAGCAGAAAACGACATAAGTATTTTTTCGCCTAAGATTTCCTAATTCCGGTGAATCTTTAGTATTTTAGTTTTTTTTCATTTTGCTATCCTTTCCCCTCACTTTAAAGAAACTACTGGATCTAAAACTCACCTTATTTACTCTTTGAAATCGTAAAAATTTTCCCAAATTGATTTCTCCAATAGTTTATTTAGGGTTTCAAAGATGAAATAAGGTGATTTTAGATCCAGTAGTTTATTTAAAGTGGAGGGAAAAAGATAGCAAAATAAAAAAGGCTAAAACACTAAAGATTCACCGAAAATAGGGAACCTCAGGCGAAAAAAACACTTATGTTGTTTTCTGCTCCAATTAGAAAAAGTTTGTGTTTGTTTTCTGCACCTTTTTTATTAGTGTTGCATTGTGCAACAAACATATAGTTATGCTGTTTGATCCAATCTTTTCCTATTTAAGATGCATGCTTATATAAGCATGATAATGGTTTTCAATCTAGTTGGAAAATATGTTATTACTACTTACCAGGGACTAATTGATGATGAACTTCGTTTAAGGGCGCAACTCATACTCGATTCCAAAACTTGAGAAGTTGAATATCTCAAACTCATTTGAAATTATTGAAACCTCAAACTCGAGATTTACTCAAGCTTAGCTTGAACTCAATTTGAGAGCGGCATATAAATTTCTATTAAATTATCTATAATTTTTAGTTGAGTCTACTTCAACCAAGCCTTGAGAGTCCAGTTTGAGTAATCTTCAAAAGTTCAAATTAACCTATCCAATTAGCACCCTTACTAGAGTAATTTGCGAAATGTCTTTTCTCATTAGTATCCTTAGCTATTACCTTGTCAAGAGCATGTATCTCTCTTAATGTCTTTATATAATATTCTAAATCGTTGAAATTTGATGAAGAAGCTCGATGGCCCCTTTATAAGTGTTTTTTCAAACTTAACTTTCATGTTGTCACCCAACTCTTTTTTGTGAAATAAGAAATTTATTGATCTAAGGAACAATTGTGCTAAGATGAAGGAAGATATTAGAACTCAATTCATAAAGAAAATCTTATCATTCAAATTGAATAATTGAAAATTTTACCGAGAAGTGAAAGAAAAGTAACCATAACGTGCAACTCTCCAACTAAAATTGAGGATGATAAGAATTAAACCTAACTCAGACTCTACATAAGGTATAAAAATATTATTTTTAGCCTTGCTAGAAGCCATAAAATAACTAAAATGCCTAAGATTTATCGACTCCTGGAAAAAATCGGAAAGTTGCATGTGAGAAATTACTAACCTTAATCTTGCTATATTGAGATGGACTTATCCTATTTTAGTAATACTTTCAGTTCCATTGATATTACAAGGAAGCTATATGGCCGCTGATTTTTCAGGCTAATGATGAGTATCTTTGCGTCTCCCTAATCTTTTGGCATGATCCTTCTACTAATATACTATATCATACGTATAGATGAGTTATGTTTTCGTTAGACATTGGCTAATATCGCCGGTAACATCTAACATGTTACACATTGTTTGGACTAAGGCCTTTGTTTTGAACAAAATTAATGGAAATCAAATTCATTTTTGTTCAATTAGTTTAGTTTAGCTCAATTTAATTCCTCTTGCAGTTTTTCCCAAAATAATTCCAGTTAAGTTTTTTTTTCAATTAAGTAAAAAAAGGGGTCTAAATTCAATATTGGTCCATTAAAAATGAAATTGTGAAAGTATTTAAGCTTTTAAGATATTAGATCTTAGGCGTCATGCCAACGACCCTCGCATCATTCCTTGAAAGGCTATAAATAAAGAGTGTACCTTTTCCATTTGTTAAGGTAACCTTTTAGCTAAAGTAAAGCTATTACACTATTTTCTATACTTGATCCAACTATGTATCAATCTAAGCATAGGAGTCAAGTACAAATTTAGCTTAGTTTATTTTCATTGTTTCGCGGGTCTGAGGCGGTCCTCAACCCGCATAATGTACCCACGACATTTCTGAAGCTCGTTCCATCTTCAACTTAATATAAATCTCACGTATCACAAGATTCACAACTATAATACCTATAACATGAAACCGAATCCAAATTACATCTATGCCTTTTGTAAATTCTAACTATTTGGGCAATATTATAACACTTATCCATGCATTCATGTTTTTGCGGTGCCGATGCTAAAGCTCAGAAGTATGTATGGAAATTTTTGCGTTGGAGTTTAGACACGAAGAATAAGCAGTTGTTACATAGAATGGCCAAGAGGCATCTGGTACAGGCAAGAAAGACATTGACAACCCATATTTTGGTCCCCTAGGCTCTCGTTTACCTAAATCACAACCCTTCTCTTTCAATTCCACCTCATTTTTTGCATACAAACAATAGCTCCATGACAAACATTGAGTAAATTACAATATCAATTCTGTGATACACGATTGAGCAAATATTTCCTTTTAAAAGCTAATTACAACTTTCTCGTACAACAATACTATGAATTTGAGGTAAGTAATTGTGATCCCTTCACAACAGAACAATGGAGGTTATTTATTAAGATAGTTTTTATTAGGGTAATTTGGTAATTAGACTCTTAGTTTGTAAAATATAGGTTTTCATATTTCTATATATATAACAGTGCCAGACAACCTAAACAGGTTAGCCAATCATTATTCTCAATACTCGTTCATGGTATCAAGAGCCTAGGTTTAATTTTTTTTCCGCACAAAACTTAAGTTTTTTTTCCCGAAACTCTAACCACCTTCGGTAGGTGTTTCTCCGGAGACCGTCCACCATGTCCGCCGCCCAAACCACCAGCACTGTCGAAGCCCCTGTCGTCAGTCCCAGAACGCCTTTCCATCAGCGTTCTCCTCTCGTTGCCCCGCCAACAAATGACGTGCGCCCTAGCCAGTTGCACGTGGCTCCTTTTCACGGCAGCCCTTATAGCGGCTCTTTTGCAGCCGCCACCACCACTGCCGCCGTACTCAGTGGTGGCTTCGCCTCCTCCGGCCAACAGTGGTCGCTTCCGCCACCACAAACCCTCCTTGGTGCGTCTTCATCAATCGCAGCCAGTCCAAGTTTGTTGCGGCCCATGTCAAGAAATCATCTTGATTTCCCACCGGGTTTTGGCCCTCGCACGAGTGGTGGCAGCAGCCACCCACTCTCCTTTTCCGTGCCTTTTGTTCCTCCATCTCTTCTGTCAGCGACTTCCTTTGCACATCAGGATATCACTCGTTATGTTACCATCAAATTAGCATCACCCGAAGATTATCTCATGTGGAAAACTCAGGTGACATATTTTCTTTCCACGTATCAATTACTTGGTATTGTAGAAGGTTCAATTCCTGTTCCTTCTCCTACTTATGTTGATAATTTAGGTCAATCGTTGCCTAATCCACAATTTTATGAGTATATGAGACTTGATCAACAAATTAAATTGTGATTATATGCATCGATTTCTCGTGATATTATGATGGATGTGCATGAGTTACGTACCGCTGTTGAGATTTGGACTAGGTTACAGTCACGTTTTCTGCATGCTAGTATGGCCCGTTCTATGGAGTTAAAAGGTCGACTTAGTCATATGAAGAAATCTGATCAGCAGTCTATGGAAGTGTTTTTAGGTGATATTAAAATTATTGTTGATTCCTTAACTGCTATTCAGTGTCCAGTTTCTCCGTATGACTTAGTTCAGTATACTTTAACTGCATTGGACCAAGATCGTGATTATGATGCTCTTGTCACTACCTTGTTACAATTTCAAATGTCCTTGACGTTTGATGATCTTCGCCCCAAGTTACTTCAGCATGAGCAACGCCTTAAGGCTAAGCGTGCTTATGATGAGACCTCTCCTACTCATCAGGCTTTAGTAGTTGTTCAGTCTGGCTCTTCAGGTTCACAATCGTCCTCTTCGGGTGGTTCGAATTCTAAAGGTCAAGGGGGTGGTAAGAACAGGAATCGGAACAACAATCGTAACAAGGGTGGTCGTGGCAACAACAATGGAGGACGCGGCAATGGAGGACAGGGTGGTCGTGGCAATGCAGGCCGTACTAATGGTATGGGTAATTTTCATGATGTTTCGTATGTTAATTATTCTTGTGCCAATCTTGCTAATGATTTGTCTTCAGCAGGAAGTAATCCATCTAACGGCAATTTAGCCAACACTCCTTCTTCAGATACTTGTGGTCTTTGTTGGTATCCAGGTCACCAAGCAGCCTATTGTCCTCAACGTTTCAATCACAGCTTTGTGCCTTCTTCTCCTGACGGTGTCACACGTGCCCTAGCTGCACTGTCTGTTGGTGGTGAAACAAATGACTCCGTTTGGTATCCAGATTTTGGAGCCGCTTCTCACATGACCTCACAGGATGGTAAGCTATCTAATGCTTTTCCTTACACTGGTTCGAGTTATATTGTTGTTGGTGATGGCACGAAACTTCCCATTAATAAACTTGGTAATTTGACTCTGTCTTCCCCGAGTCGCCCCCTTCGCCTCACGAAGGTGTGTCATGTTCCCCAGTTAAAACATAATCTGCTGTCTGTTCAAAAGTTATGTCAGGATAATTCTTGCATAGTTTGTTTTGACGAGTCTTCTGTTTGTATTAAGGACCAGACCACGGGGGCGATACTGTTGCGGGGAATCTGTAGGAATGGTGTCTACCCTATTCAGCCTGACATTCTAGAGTCAGAGTCGTCTTCTCGAGTTTGTTCAGAGTCTTCTCGTGTCTGCCCCGAGTCGTCTGTCCCTGCTCTCATAGCCACTAAGGAGTCTGGAGATGTTTGGCATGCTCGCCTTGGTTATACTTCTGCTAGAATTTTAGGAAGTTTACGTTCACAAAACATGATTTCTTGTAATTCTAAATTTCATGACGATTGTGTTCATTGCAAAGTAGGAAAGATACATCGTTTGCCTTTTGAGTCTGTGACTCATCGGACCCTCTATCCCTTATATTTGATACATAGTGATCTTTGGCAATCGCCAGTTAAATCGAATCAGTTTTTTCAGTATTATGTGGTTTTTGTTGATGATTATTCACGTTTTTCTTAGCTATATCCACTTTAACTGAAATCTGATGTCTATTCGACCTTCTTAGCTTTTCAGAAACTTGTTGAGAATTTGTTTAATTCCAAAATTAAATTTTTCCAAAGTGATGGTGGACGTGAATTTGATAACACTCCTTTACTACAACATTTCTGTGATTCGGGAATTTATTTTCGAAAGTCTTGTGCTCGGACTCAACCGCAGAATGGTGTTGCAGAAAGGAAACATCGAACCATTATCGAGATGGCACGTACTATGCTTATTCAATCTGAGTTGCCAACTCGATATTAGGTTGATGCATGTTATACGGCGGTTTATACGATAAATCGTCTTCCCAGTTCGGCATAACAGGGTCCATCCCCGTTTGCTAAGCTATTTCATCGTCCCCCTTCTTATGAGTTTTTGAAATGTTTTGGTTGTGCTTGTTTTCCGTTGTTTTTAGATCCTAAAATCAATAAATTACAAGCTAAGTCGATTCAATGTGTTTTCATTGGCTATGCGTCAAATTATAAGGGTTATAGGTGTCTTGATCCTCTTTCTGGCAAGATTTACACAAGTCGTCATGTATTGTTTAGTGAACGAAAATTTCCATATCGTTCCCTCGTGTCTAGCACACCCATTGGTCCGTCTTTGGACGAGTCTCTTGACCCCTTGGTTTGGTTTCTGACTCTTCTTTTGTCTAGTGACCCACGGCATGTGTCCTCGAGTCTCCCCTCCCCTTAGCCCGCAGCATTACGGGAACACATGCAGCAACCCGCTGCCTGCTCACAGAATGCATGCGAGCCCGAGTTCCCACGCGCGCCCGCAGGCTACTCGCCCAGCAGCAGCGAGCATCTTCAGCGTCTGTCCGCGCCCACGGGATCCTGTGCGTCTCTCTCCCCCACTGCTGCTTGTCCGCAGCAGCCCCCTGAGCCCGCGGGAGGCCTGCTGCTCCCTTCCCCCTCACACATCATCTCTCCTCATGGGTGTGACGTTTCTATCCCGTTTAGTCTTGAGTCGTCCCCGTCTCCTATCGTCCTTCCCCCTAGGCGTCCTAGGAAGTCGTCTAAGTGTGTCGATCCTACTAATGTTCATACCATGACCACGCGTCTAAAAGACGGAATTATTTCAACTAGGAATTTATTGGATTTAAAAACCGATGTTGTTGAGTCTGAACCGTCTAATTTTAAGCAAACGTCTAAAGATTCACGTTGGCAACAAGCCATGCGTGATGAGTATGAAGCATTAATTAAGAATGATACATGGGAACTTGTGCCTCGCAACAACAATAGAAACGCTCTTGGTTGTAAGTGGGTGTATAAGATTAAATATAATTCTGACGGTTCTGTGGAGCGGTTTAAGGCCAGACTTGTTGTTTTTGGTAATCATCAGCATGCAGGTATTGACTACTTTGAAACCTTTAGTCCTGTAATTAAGCCTACTATTATTCGCTTAGTTCTTACTCTTGCTGCTACTTTTAAATGGCTTATTCGTCAACTCGATGTTAAAAATGCTTTCCTTCATGGTTTCCTCAATGAGGAAGTCTATATGCGTATTTTGAACATCCTTCTCAACCACATCATGTTTGTCGGTTACGAAAATCCATTTATGGTTTGAAGCAAGCTCCTCGAGCTTGGTTCTCTCGTTTCAGCAACTTTCTTCTCTCTATTGGTTTCAAGTGCAGCAGTTGTGACACCTCTATGTTCACTCTCAAACACAGTAGTCATATTATCATTCTCTTCCTATATGTTGATGATATTGTGCTTACAGGTAGTAGTTCCTCTTTGCTTCAGAAATTTATCAGTGTTCTCTCTTCCCAGTTTGCTATGAAGGATTTGGGTGATTGCATTATTTCTTAGGCATTCAGGTTTTACGTACTCCTCAGGGTTTGTTGTTGTCTCAAAACAAATATGTAGTTGATCTTCTTCAGAAATTTCATATTCATATTGTCAAACCCGTACGTACTCGTGTTGTCTCTCGTGTCACTCTTTCTCTCTTAGATGGTGAACTTCTTGCTGATCCCACAGATTATCGTAGTATGGTTGGTGCATTACAATATTTGACTATGACTCGTCCTGATATTGCCTATGCTATAATTCGGTTTCTCAATTTATGCATGCGCCTCGTACTACTCACCTTCATGCTGTGAAAAGAATTTTCAGGTATCTGCAGGGAACTTCTGATTATGGGCTATTTCTTCATAGTACTGGCTCTCCTACAGTGACTGTTGCCTATTCTGATGCTGATTGGGCCGAGTGTCCTGACATTCGGCGTTCTACTACTGGTTATGCTGTCTTCCTAGGGAAGAATTTGATCTCCTGGCCCTCTAAGAAGCAACCTACTGTTTCGAAGTCTTCTACTGAAGCTGAGTATCGTGCTGTTGCCTACACTGCAGCTGAAACAATTTGGATACGTCATTTGTTGGCTGATTTAGGGTATTTTCATCGACGGCCTACCATTCTCTATTGTGACAATGTTTCTGCTATGTATCTTACTGCCAATCCTGTTCATCATGATCGTAGTAAGCACATTGATGTTGATTATCATTTTGTTCGTGAGATGGTTGCTAAAGGTGGACTTCAGGTCAAGCATGTTCCGACACAGTTACAGGTTGCTAATATTTTTACTAAGGGTCTTTCTTCTGAGTTGTTTTGTAAACATCGTTCCAATCTATCCGTGATTCCTCCCTGTAAATATTGAGGGGGTGTATTAGGGTAATTTGGTAATTAGACTCTTAGTTGGTAAAAAATAGGTTTTCATACCTCTATATATATAACAGTTCCAGGCAACCTAAACAGGTTAGCCAATCATTATTCTCAATACTCGTTCAGTTTTATTGTAATGAACATTACTTAAGGCATAAGATCTCATTAATCATAGATATTATGATAGACATTTGTAATTAATTTAGGTAATTTGACAGAAAATCACCCTCATCAAATATTACTTACATATTAGACATTCGTCTTAATGAAATGTATTAACTTCGTGATGTTTTCTTTTCTGTGGTGGCATCAATATTCGTGTTTGACAAAAGAATGTATAAAATCGAGGTAAAAGTTATTTTACGTTGAAGAAGATTAAGAAATATTGTAGTGTATGTTATATCATTTTTACCAATTTTTAATGAGCGGTGAGATTTTCATCGTAATTTAAAACAATACAATCTATGATGCATTCAAGTAGTATCAAAACCTTAAGGAAATACTCCTACCCTTTAGAGCATACTCAAGCTCTCTCATACAAGAGCAGTTTGAGCTTGAAATGTGGGTGCAATACAGACCTTTTCATATATACACTATATATTCCACTTAAAAAGAAGGGGTGGATGAGATTCGAACCCGTGAACTTATGGTTACACTAGTTCTAATACAATGTAAAGAAATTAACTCAACCAAAGGATTAAACTGATGGTTGAAATTACATCATGATTGGTTTTTTATTGTATCAATATCTCATCCCTTGTGTAACTTTCTTGGATAGCTTTATACTATAAATGACTATTTCACAATTTTTTTTTTGGAAGGTAATGTGGTGGACCCCTAGCCAGATCTCAACTAGCACAGTTTCTTGATCTGGTGTTTGCGGGACCCGACATTTGAGAGTAGGGGAGAATGGTAAGGGAATCCCCACCTCCAAATGCCCCTAGTGGGATTTGATCCCATGACCTTCAAGTCATGAGATCAAACCTTTACCACTAGACCAAGCCAAGCTTGGTAATGACTATTTCACACTACATTGGATGTGATGCACATGTTTTGGGACATTCCTAAGTTTCTACTTCCGTGTATAGCATCATTTTCTCCCCCAAAAGTAGTAGATTCCCCGCAGCTAAAATAACATACTACTTTCGTTTCGCAATACATGCAACATATACCTCTTTTGGATGTTTTGCAATACATGCAACATTTCCTTTAATAGTTAGTCCTTTTAGCTAAAAAGACATTTGTGCCCCCACTTTTTTACTCACATGTACACTACTCTATTATTTATCACATGGGTAATAAAGACAAATAGCACTCCCTCTCTTCTTTTTCTTAGTCCATGTGCCATTTTCCAACGTTGCATATATTGGAAACGGAGGTAGGATAATTGTTGTTGGTTGAAGTCGCAAGATTGGTTTTATACACTATCAGTTTACCCCTAAGCAACCACTCCTATCCCTTTGCTTTACTTTCTTAAATAGATTCACACTATATATGACTATTTCACACTACATTAGATTCCCTTCGTGACGCAATACTTGCAAAAAATGAACTAGGGTGAGATCCTAGGCATAATTTATTAATGATGGATAAAGGTGTAGTTTGGTAAAAGTAGGAGAGAGAAATTACATGTGATTAGGAAAAGAAGGAGGGAAAGAGTACACATGAGGTGCAGACCATATGTAATTTAATGTTAACACTTTACTATAAGAAGAAAGTAGAGGAATTGTTGCAAGCATTATGTTACACCTACTTTTGAAATATGTTGCAAGTATTGTGTTACGGAGGAAATACAAGTTTTTGGACATTCCTAACTTTCTACTTCCATATAGCATCATTTTCTCCCACAAATGTAGTAGATTCCACAAATGTTGTTCTTGACATTGTTAGTGTCTTTCCTTATGCTTACTGGATCTAGCTAAGGGTCTGTTCTCTTCGGCATAATTGAGCTGAACTGACTGAACTGAAATGATTGGAGCTGAACTGATTGGAGCTGAACTGAACTGAACTGAACTGAATTGAATTGAATTAAATTGAATTGAATTGAATTGAATTGAATTAAATAAATATGTAAATGATATTTAAACAATAATAATATAAATATTAAATAAAAATTATAATGATAAGTAATAATAATGAATAATAATAGTAGTATTTTGGGTATTTTTAAACACTAGTTATAAATAAATAATACTAATAATCATAAATTAATAATGATAATAATGATTAATGCTTATAATGATAATTAATAACAATTATTTTACAGTCTTTGTATTAATATACTAATATATGATGATGATTATATAATAACAATAATATCTAAGAATTAAATTAATATTACTATTTTAATAATTAGATTTAATAATACAATAATATTTAGTAATATAATAATAATTGGGTCGGACCGTGCAAAGTTGCATCATAAACCGTTTTGACGTGATTTGATTGGTTTATGCTTTTGATCTAAACCATGTTCCTCCCTAATGATAATAGTAATAATAATGAGTAAAGCTATAATGTACAAAATAATATATAGATATATAATAATGATAATACTTAATAAAACTGATATAAAAATAATAATAATAATAATAATAATAATAATAATAATAATAATAATAATAATAACAAGAGTAATTAGTAAAATAAATTAGACCAACATAATAATAATATTTAACAAAATGGTTATAAAAGAATGGAGCTGAACTGAACTGAACGGGACTGATTGGAGCTAAACTGAACTGAACTGAACTGAACTGATTGGAGCTGAATTGAACAGATTGGAGCTGAACTGAACTGAACTGATTGAAGATGAACTGAAAATAAGCTGGGGAGAACATGCCCTAACTCTATATACCCATAATATTTAGCATTAGACATTGAAATGATGAAGACAAAATTAGTTAAATTGACATTTAAACTTATAAACTTACTGTCTAGATCATGTGGTTGTTTATCCAATAGACTAACTTTTATATCTAGACAAAGAAAACTCTAAAACTGAAGACAAAACAAAAGAAATTAAATTGATGCTTTAATCATGAAAGTTTAGAGATACCAATTGTTGATGTTTTGTATTTTATGGCATCAATATTATATTCTAACAAACATGAGTAAAGCAAAGCAAAGCAAAATATACTCAAAAGTTAAAATGATATCCAAAACCTAAAATATCAAGTCAAACTTTGAGATTTATATATTATTGTGACATGAATAACATCAGTTTATTATTACACAATCCGATGAGGAGGGATCCAGTCATCCAGAGAAGGATGCTTCAAGATACTAGAAGAAACGAATAAGAAAGATTATTGATATATTGTTGTGTAACAATATCATCTATCTATATATTACATTAAAGCAAAATAAGTTTTACCACGTGTCATAAGCAGATTAATCAAAAGGGAAAAAAATCTCAAACATTCTAGCCTTCTCCTATCCACGTGTCAACTGTACATGATTTAGCTTTTTTTTAATTAATAATTTCGGTTAAGTAGGGAAATTAATAACCCATTCCCTTCCATTTTTGACGTTGACTCATTAAATAAAGCAATTTATTCTATAGCAAATCATTTGCTTAATCTATTCCTAAAATAACCGTATATACTTGCATCAGAACACCGAAAATAATCTCCAATTATGTTTAAATTTGGCTTAAATTGTGATTTATGTTGATTGATTTTTTAAGTTAGGCAATTAATATCATGATATCATATGAGATATCCGAAAATCAAGGATATTCCATTTATATATTAATGTGATTGACCTTAATTATGGTTACAATTACGTAATTAAAATATCAAATTGATATACTTTTGGCCGAAATTTTTAGTTGTCATATTGGTTATGTTCGAAAAGTTTACTAACCAACTTAACATGGCAAGTAATTTAAATTATCAATCAAATCTTAATTATTGCCTCCTTTAATGGTAATTGTCAATCAATCAGTTAATTTAAATTGATACTATTTGAAATTCTTACAAAATTATTAACATGATAATAAAATTAAGTTATCAATCAATCAATATTTATGTTAATTGTCAATCAATCATAATTTTAATTTGGGTACTAATTAGCTAATTAACATAAATATGCAAAATAAACATAACATTTTTTAGTATAAATAGTGATGTTTTCTCATCAAACATCACAACTCATTTTCGTCTATTCAATTTTCATATTGATGTCAACTTCTTCCCCTATCTCTAAGTCAATATTATGTTCTCCACAAAAATAAGAGAAACACAAAATCCAACCAAAAAATGACCCCCTAAAGTTGAATATTTAAATTTCATAGATTCTCTTGGAGGCCATCTTTATTTCCATGATGCGTCCAGTATGTTCACATATTATTTTAATAGAAGCAATGAAGTTTGGGCTTATGTTGAAGACGTTAAGACAACAATACATGATTTTCGTCCATAATAAGCTCATTGTAATGGTTTATCTAATTTTCGAGTGAATAGCAAAGCATGGTTTATGGAAGGTTTAGCGCTAACGCAATGGACTATTATTATCATATGCTTGTCAGGTGGCACGAGGGAAATACAGATAATGTTACAATTAGTTGTTAAAAGTCTTATAATAACCAACCTAATTTGAAGTATAGTCATGAACCTCATCATAATTACAAAGCAAATTGAGCTCTAATTCCTCCATTTTTTAAACTTTAGGTTTCTCTATTACTTTCAACTTTGACATTTTGACAAGGTATTCACTTTTTCTATCGCTTAGCATATGGGATTCTCTTTTATTTGTCTCTATCGATCTTTTTTCCTATCTTTAATAGTTTAATCATTGTGCACATTTCAACGTCACAAGTACTAAAAATGAAGAAAGTATATCTTAATTTATTGGGATACTTTATGTTCGAAATTTGAATCCCCTGCCCTCAATTTTGATTGGTTTCACCAAGTAAATTATAGCAATTGTCCTAAATATTTTTCGAGAAAATATAATTATTTAATTTAACTATTGTTAAGGTCATCTAGGAACAAAATAAAATTCCAACCTAACTACCTTTTGGATTCTAAAAAAGTTAAAATCTTCAATATAAAGAATAACACCATCTAGATTACTCTATCACCTTCAATTTTCATGTTTATTTTAATGATTATTTAATTTAATTGAAATGGAGTAAAGCAAAATTATAGTGTACTATAAGAGAAAGTATAATTAAATCTCTAAGTCGTACCAATCTCTCTAATAGATTAATGAGTGTTGATGAAGAAGAAATAACATTCCTACTAGATTGATGCTTATGTTCCTCAAAGATCAATCATCATCTAATACGATGCCTACAAAGATTCCAATACTTTTGTCAAAACCAATACCAAAAATTAAAAAATAAACCTACAGTTGATATAAGTGGAGAGTAGAGTTACGTTCCGATCTTTCTCTAACAAGACAGTGAACTTAATTTTCCATGAATTCGGATTAAGTAATTTATTTCATATGAATTGCAATTTCAGTACAATTTTGACTTTCCGCGTAAACCAATTGACCACATATAGTACCCATACCAAATTCTCAAAACATAATAAAAAGTTCATTAGAAAAAATCACACTAGCAGTTTCATCTATATTATTATCTTAAGCAAAATGAAAAATCCTACGTGTCAAGCTCATAATCACCGAGCAATTCTAGAGCACGAGGAATGTAAAACTCTCATCTAGGGTGTCCACGTAGGATTTGCCTAGGTGGAATCCGAAAATTAAAAGATTTCGAAAATTTTAATTTTTAATTAGGGGTGATTTGAGGTAATTATTGATGATTAACGTAAATTGTGGAATAAAAAAAGGCAAGGTCGGTTTTTAATCTCCAATTATGTTTTAAATTTGGCCGGATTTTATTCATTCCAATTTTATGTACTTTCTGTTTTGCCTTTCTAATTCATATATGGTAATGAAATAAAAATATCAATCAAGGATGATTTATGTTAATTGGCAATCAACTATAATTTCGGCCAATCAATTGTTGAATTCACAAAAATATCCGAAATTAAGTATTATGTTGATTGAGTATTTACATTAGGCAATTAATATCAAAGATTTCCGAAAATCAAGCATATCCCATTTATATATTAATGTGATTGACGTTAATTATGGTTACAATTACGCAATTAATTAAAATCCCAAATCTATATAATTTTGGCCGAAATATATAATTCCCATATTGGTTACGTGTAGTGAATCATTCAAATTTATCCTATGGTTACAAGAATTATATAGTTCATAAATCCTTCAACTTTATCCTATGGTTGTTCTATTTAGCTAATACTTAAGAGTTTTATCTTTAGATTGTTATACATCGTAGTTGTGCTCTATCTTTTACATAGTTATAATATCCATCCTTACGTCGCTTATAACCCATTGTACTATATATCCATAGCTATAATATCTATCCTTACGTAGAATAATATCAATCCATTCTTCACCACTTAATCCATTTTTCACCATATACAAATTTAATGAGAATATCAATCCATTCTTCACCATTTACAGATTACATCTACATTGTCTAATCATATATATATTTCAAATATTATTGTATTCAATTGTTATCCATAATAGCATTTTAATTTTCATTTTAGTAATGCGAGTGACATATAGCCCTAAATTTATCGTATTCTTCCCTTAGAAAAATGTAATCACTTTTGGATTTAATATTTAGTACATTTTTTTATTTCACTTTTTCAATGAGAATAACTTTAGAAATTAAATTAAATCCATGTAATATACATAAATTAGGTATTTATTTGATAGACTAAAAGATGTGATTATATGCAATACGATAATAAGTAAATTCCAAGATTTGAATACATTACCAATTAATTTAGATGAATGATGGGGTTGCAAAATTGAGTCTTCAGCAAGTGATATATCTGATTAGTGGTTACATAGTTTTTTAATAGGTTATTTTTAGAGTATTGCAGATTGTCTATTATACTTGCACAAATATTCACCAGCTATAATCCTCCTCTCAAACAGAGGTACCACTATTTTCTGCAAGTCCGAAAATAATGAATTATCGAACCTCATCTTTGCCCAAATGTGATTAGGTCCTTCAAATTTCCATAAAACTGTTTAACTCCCCACAATTTCCTACAACTTATTAAGAGGTGAAAATAAATTCTTTTTTCCAATACAATGTATTTTTTTCCTTTCAATAACAATCATTGGAATGTATCAATAATAATCATAATAAAAACAATACATAAATTATACCAAGCACTAAATGTGCGTTTTTCTTATTTCCATTCTTTTTTTCTCCTTTGCAAATTATATCCTACAAATTAATAGTTCCACAAGATACTTCATCTTTGGCTTTCATAAAGTCTCCAAGTTAATTGACATATAAAATCATCTAAAATATTTGTTAATCTTTCACATTTTGGTTTGTGGCGTTTGTATTTCAATGTTAGTGCCATTATACAAGTCTTTGAGGTTCACTCAATCAAAAATACAACTCATAAGATATACTACATGACTCAAGATAAGTTACCTTAATTAACTGAAAAGATATCTCTAGATATCTCTTTCTAAAAATGTGTCTAACAATATTTTGCTAATTTATTTGCCTAACAAGTTCAAATTAGAATAGGTAAGGATTGGACTTTCCAATATAAGACACTTTCATTCCATCCTTGATTTTGGTGAGTGGATATGAATGTATTAATCTATATAAATATATAAAACAAAATCGCTTTCGCCACATGTCGTCCTCAAATAATTTGGCTGATTAGGACGCCATATGTCAAAGCCATATTCATTTTGCCTACGTGTCGTCACCATCTTCAATGAGATTTTCTTAAATAGCAAATTCTATGTAAGGAAAAAATACAACACCCATGGACTTAATTTCGGCAATTATCACGTCTATTATCCTACAAGTTTACATAAATGAGACAGTTTCTATATCTATATTAGACAATATTTATGTTATAAATGAGAAATCACATATATAATCAAATAGTAAACGGGTAATCTTCAAAGTACTTCCTTAATTTGTCTTTTTAAAAACAAATTTTAATTGCAACAATCCTATAACCTATAATAGATAAAGAGAATGAGGGATTTCTTTTTTTAATCTTCTAAGCGAAGTCCTAAGGGCGTGATATCAGTTAGCATTCTTAGCAAAGATTGCCAATGCCACTATAATGATTTTTTATCTCATTTCTGTTATGGTATTCTTTTAGACAATAAAAAACTTAATAGTATCATTGATAAGAATCTCTTTTACTTTGGTTAATGGTTCGTTATTTTAACTTATTTTCAGTCCTTATAAGTGTGTATAAGTTAAGATAAGTTCAGTTAAAATAAGTTCATACAAGGTCTAATAAGGTTTTTAATAAGATCAAATAAGGTCTAATAAAGCCGAATAAGGTTTAATAAGGTCTAATAAGACCGAATAAGATCGAATAAGGTCGAATAGGGTCTAATAAGGTCTAACAGAGTCTAATAAGTTCAAATAAGTTAAGTTCAATTCAGATAAAAAAATAAGTTGAAAGAACATAGCCTAAATTTTGTTATATTATTTACTTTGGAATAGAAACAAACTGTCAAATATATAGAAGCAAACTGCCTAAGGGCCTAGTTTCTTCAGCTTATTTTCGGTTCGGTTTAGCTTAGTCAAGTCAAGTTTAACTTAGTCCGATGCAGTTCAGTTTCATCTCCAATTTGTTCAGTTCAGTTTAGCTCCAATCATTCAGGTCATTCATTATTTAACCATTTTGTTAAATTTATTCTTATTTTGGTTTAATCTATTTTACTTATTATTATTATTATTATTATTATTATTATTATTATTATTATTATTATTATTATTATTATTATTATTATAAACAAATATCATACAACCTACAAGAAATTAGTGGGCAACCGAGATACAATCTGGGCACCCACTCCTCTAGCTATCATCTATCATCCTAGTGAAAATATGGGTAGCAGCACGTGCCCCTATATCCTGTGTCTTCGGGAAAGTCTGCATCCGCTTCACCACCGCAGCCATCGCCCCCGTGTCCAATCCCCGGGGGAGGTCTTGGGGGGAAGGGGGACGCCCCCGCCCTATAGCTCGACAACGAGCTTCATCCTTGACCCGCTTCCGATGAGCCGCATCAGCAACAACACGTCCAGGAACAAAGTCAGACAACCTAGTGGGTCGAAGTGGAGAAAGACCCTGTCATTATTATTATTATTATCATCATCATCATCATTATTATTACTATTATTATTTATTATTACTACTACTATTATTAGGGTTGAGCATGGTTTGAGTTAGTGCAGTTTGCGGTTTAAACATATTTTATCTCAATCTAAGTATTTTAATTTGCAATTATTATTTTATTTTGCTGGCTAGATATTCACTATTACATATCGAAAAAAATTACAAAAGCTAAAACATATCGGAAAAATTGCAAAGTTGTGAATAATATTACTACATTCATTTGTTTTAATTGTTACAGATATATGTTGGAGGATAACCAAAAAAAATTATAGAAACAAAGCTATGATTGTTTGGGGAATAGATAGAAGTATGAAAGTGAATGTTGCAAAAGCAAAAAAAAACAAAAGTTGATGACAAGTGGTTGGTGTTTGGGTATTTAATGAGAAAACAAAAGGACAAGCAGACCCCAAAATGTGGGAAAATGGGATATTAAGATGTGATCGCAAGTTTACCAAAGACATAAAAGTGAAAGTACAACAATCAAAGGAAACGTTCTAAAAAAGGAAAGTGTAACAATTAAAACAGAAGGAGGGAGTATTATTTAAGGTACAAAATCATCGTTACGTTGAATACTTAAGATACTTTGGCGGTTTGTTGTGTGGTTTCGTTTATAATATATTATAGACCAAATCGCAAAATGTGGTTTGGTCAAAAGCACAAACCAACACACATTTTTAGCCTATAAACCAATGCAATCGCGTCAAAACCATCTACATTATAATTTTGTGTGGTCCAACACAATTATTATTATTGATAATTATTATTATAATATTAATTCTTATTATTATATATGATCGTAATACTAATTTACTGCTTAGACATTATTGTTGTTATATAATCACCATCAAGTATTATTAGTAATAACCATTACTTATTTTTAATTATTATTGTCATCATTAATTATTATTATTAATTATTTATTATTATTACTATTATTTATTTAATTATAATTGTCATTTAATAACATCTAAAATACTATGATCATTTTTAATTAGTTATTATTATAAATTGTAAATTATTAAATATTAATTATTATTAATTATCATTTAAAATTCATAATTATTATTTAATAATTTACTACTGTTTATAAATTTATTACAATTCAGTTCAGTTCTGTTCAATTTACTTCAGTTTTTTTAAGTTCAGTTCGGTATAGTTCAGCTCAACTCCAATCAGTTAAGTTTAGTTCAGCTAGATTTAGTCGAAGAGAACAGGCCCTTAGTATTATGTTAGAATTCATGTTCATTTCACCTTAGAACAATAATATTTAGTAAAAATAAATTTATTTCAGTGCAAATAAGTTCATTTCAATAAAATAACTTCATCTTACTAGAAATAAGTTCTGTAAAACTTAGGCCCTGTTCAATTCAGATCACCTTAAAAGAATAATATACAGTAATAAGTTCAGTATAGTAAAAATATGTTTAGCGATTACATACGTTCTCTTCTTTCTTTGACTTGGTTGGCAGGATCAGGGCCTTTCTCGCTGGGCGAGCGCATCCGATTCGAACTTTTCTAATAAACCTCCCGTTCAGTTGCTGAAAGATAAAGATAAGCTTTCTAAATGAGAAAGAGTTCCACGAAGATGCAGGCTAGAAAGTTCAGTAATCTAAAGTTCAATTTAGTAAAAATAACTTCAATTCAGCAAATATAAGTTCAGTTTAGTAAAAAGCAGTAGTGCAAAGAAGAAATAATAACATGAATCAGTAAATATAAGTTCAGTTCAGCAAAATAGTCAAATCGTCAATTTGCACTCATAAAATTATATTCTTCAAAATTTTAGTTAAATATAATGGAATTTGTTAGTATTATCTACTACCTCTGTATCGCAAAGATTGCAACGATTTGACACTTTCTACTCACACTTTATGTCAAATTGTTGCAAACTTTATGATACGGAGGAAGTAGGAAAAATTGGATCAAACAACACAAACTATACCTTTGTTGTACAAAACAGCACCAACAAATAAGGTGCACAAAACAACACAGACTTTTTCTAAGTGGTGCAGAAAACGACATAAGTGGGTTTTCTCCGGAGATTCACTATTTCCGGTGAATATTTAGTATTTTAGTCTTTGATTTCTATTACCTATACACTGTAGACATTTCTATTGATTTGTTTCTTGAACATTTGTCACTCATCCTCCAATTCTAGGGTTTGATTGACAAAATCAATTTGGGCGAAATTTTATGGTTTCAAAGAGGAAACAAGGTATTTTTAAATTCAATAATTTATTTAAAGTGAAGGGGAAAAGATAGAATAAAAATATAGCTAAAATAGTAAAGATTCACCGAAAATAGGGAATCTCGGGCGAAAAAACCCACTTATGTCGTTTTCTGCACCAATTAGAAAAAATTTGTGTTGTTTTGTGCACCTTTTTTTGTTGGTGTTGCTTGTGCAACAAACGTATAGTTTGTGCTGTTTGATCCAATTTTTCCTATATAATATAGTCTTTCCCAAATTTTAATTAGAGTTTAAAGTAAGTTTGAGACATGTTTCAAGCATTACAAAGTTAGTTAAAATCAATTCACATACCCACATGTGTTTGTTTTAGTGTTAGTTCTAATTTGTATGGCTAAGTTACGGGAGTAATTCATGATCATGCAACACAAGGGTTGTAATGGATTTAAATAAGTCTCAATACAAGATCATATAATTTCATTCACAAACTAATATTTCTCATAATTACCTAAAATTATTCTCAAGAAACTCTTATAGATTGGAAAAGTGGTAATAGAATTCTAATGAAATAAAAATAAAAATTAGTTGTCGACTCATAGTTTTATGAAAATCATATCATGTAGTACTTATATATAGGACAATATATATCTTGCCCAAAAATAGAGTATTAGTAGTTTTAGGAAAATCAGTTTCTTTTTTAACACACTATATTAAATGGAAACTAAATAAAGGATATAGATAATACTAATATAATATCCTATGTGAAAAAAAATTTATCAAGCAAATTTTCAAATAGTAGAATATCATAAAAATTATGCAAAATAATATGGAAACACTAATAATATTTATTTATGCAAATGGAAAAAAATTCTATAGTAAAATTTCAAAAAAAAGGAATATGGAAAGATACTAATAAAATAACTTTTTAAAGTAAAATTTGGAAAATAATAATTAAAAAAATATGAGAATATACTAAAACACATATAACATCAAATCCAAAATTTTAGAGGACCCTAGTTTTGCGTGAAAGAGATTCGTACTAAATTAATTAGTTACTAATAGATCAACCGAAAATCGGGTTAGAAGTAAATTACTTAGTAAATTAGCTCACCATATCTTTATTTATATTTCTTTGGAAATAAAATAAGGTATAAGTCATTTGTACAATGTAAGGGTCATTTGTGAATTATAAAAAAGTAATGAAGATCATACAAACTATTACAATAAGGTATAATTCATTGTACAATACACGGGTCATAAGCTTGATATATTATTATCTTCAGTTTTGTTTAATTATAACTCAATAATTATTCGTTAAGATATGTATACTAATACTCTAAATTAATAAAAATTTCCGTGCATTTTGCACGGGTCTAAAACCTAGTTGCTCTACTATAGTCACATACATTGTCATCTTGATTCGTGAGTAAAATAAGTTCTTCTGGTAGTTATATGCTTATCTAGTGATATTATTATTATTTGTTTAAAAGAGGTACAAGAAGCTTTTAAGAGCCCTTCTTTCACAGATGAATTATCTAGTGATATTGTATCTTATAATGTTCTTTCTCCTTTTGTCTATTTAGTTATAATAAGCTCAGTTATCATATACATTTAATAGTGTATACTATATTATTATTCCTTGTTAAAACCGTTCCATCAAATTTGCAAATAATTCATACTTCAATGCTTTATGGCCCTAAACCTCATATTGACCATCAAATTTTGCATTTCTTCCATATTTGAAAGCTTCATCTATTTTGTCCAACAAAATTCACTGTAACCCTTAGTAAATATTATTTGACAAACCGACTAGACAAATCACAAGAGAGTTCATAGACCACAATATAACTACGATTAAAGTAGGTGGTGAAGATGCTTGATAATGCGAAACAATAGTCGAACAATAAAATAATAAAGAGAAAAACAAAAAATAAGAAGCAAAGACACAAGGATTTATGTGGTTCGGTCAATGTAACCTATTCTGGTTCAACAACTTTTCTAATATTCCGATGAACTTCACTAGGCATGCACACAAACTTGCACCGGAAGAGAATTTGACCACATATAAGTGCATATGGGGTTCCATCCTAAAAACAATTGGTGATAGGCGGATACCCCACCAAACATATATGTGTGTCATCCTCCCTCTCCATCCTTCAAATGTTTGATCACATGTGGGTTTTCTCCTTAACACTCCCCTTCAGATTTGAGCCTATTCTCATCTTTACAATCTAGATTGGTCACAAATAACCTCGTTGGGCCTTCTTTCTTAACTTCTCAACATGAGGTGATATATCCCCTAGTTGGGGCAATCAAAATACTTTGGACTATCTACTTCAAACACTTTTTAAAATCCTCTTCAGCTGCATTTTTCAAACAATTGGGCCCTTCTTACTGGACTGGTGATTGTCTATGATCGTCCACTTTGATAACATGATACCCGCACCCATAGAAAGGAGAGAGAGTCCACTTTACTACACCTAAGGGGTTCCCTTTAAAACAATATGACAATAAGGGTAGTAGCCTCTTAACCTTATTAAGTGAGCTAGCACATCATGACTCTAAGTTTATCAATGTGGGAAGTTTACATGTGATGTTTCACGGGGTCAAATCTTAACACTCTTCACATGTAAAATCCTATTCAATCGGCCAACAGTATATTAAATGACTCAACCATGGGTATAGCTCTGTTACCATAATAAACTTTATCACGCCCGCTCACACAGACTTCCACTGGAGGAGAGTCTGACCACAACAAAAGTGCATATGAGATTCTATCCTAAAACCAATTATTGTTGATTGTTAAAGTAGCCCACCGGACATATATACGTGTCATTCTTCCTCTCCTTCATCGACGTGAAATTGTATGTGGTTTTTCTCCTTAAGATCTTCAATATAGAAATCGAGAAGATCTCCTTAATGGCATAACTTAATTGAGAGCTTAGAAGTTCCTTTTATAACACAAGCAAACCGTAAAAAAAACCTCCAATAGCCGTAAAAAATCAATGATAGAAAACTAGGAATAGATAAGAAACAAGTTCGAGTCAAAATCAGAACAAAATCTAATGAAAAACGAGGAGAGACCAACCGGGTGATCAATAGCTTTTGTTTCCCTCTTTTCTTCATTACTCGTTCAGGTTTATAGGTATCCATCCCGACACTTCTTCAAAAAGAGATATCAAGGCATATCTAACAACTTATCATATAAATCAAATTGCCTAATAAGCAAACCCTTGGACTAAAAATCCTTGAGCTCCCCGAAGAGAAATATATCCTTTCATGGTTCCGTGAACACAAGGATTTTCATTATTATAGGTCTACCGACATGTGAATTAAATCTCATGGCAATTTTATTTTTAGAATTTCTTAAATTCAAATGCTATTCACACTTGGTAAAATTAAATAAAAAGCTACAAATCATGGCAATTGAATAGTTGAAGGTGAAAAAGTTCACCTTTCGAGAAAAAAAAGGAAAAATATTTACATATATATGTAATAGGTACATGTTTTCTAGATTGGTAAAGACACAGCTCTATCTGACCGGAGTCTTGCATAAGTTAATCTTTTGGTAACTATATACACCGAATGTTTGTAATTAATGGTGTCAAATATTTCGTAATTAGGAGATAATAGCATAATATTGAATAAGATCACAATATATGTCATAGAATTTTAGAGATTTATGGATATCAGCTATCTTTATCTTTTTTCTCCAAGCCGCCCTCCTATAAAAGGAGGTTATGCCTAGGGTTTTAAGGAGATTTTCATATGAAACAAGTCACAAAATACCACATCACTATTATCAAATATTGTAGGTACATAAACTCTAACCATATAGAGAATAGAGGAATCAAGAGATTTACGAAGGTTGTATCCCTTAGATCTTTCAATAAATCAAAGTTTTCACTCTCATATTATTTTCTTGTCTTCATTTATAAGTGTAGATTTGAATTTTCGTGGCATAGAGTACTATGAAAGTAGATAGAAGGGTTTGGAAAGTCTAGGGATGCAGAGGAGGGTTCTTGGACACACGCCTTCCATCCGTCCCAATTAGGCGGGGATGTGGAAAGGTTAGTTTCGCGGGTGTTGGGCAGGGATGTGGATGAAAATTATCCCTGTCATGGATGATGGAACGGGTATAGAGATGTACCCGTCCGCTCCGCCCCATCACCACCCAACCTGCTTCTTCTCCACCTCCTCATTACATAATATTTAGTATTAATAAAAACTAAATTGAATAAACTAGTTTATTTCAACATACTTTTTGAAAAAACAATAGCACATATTTTAATAAGCATGGGATGTATGTTAGAGTTGGTATGACAGATGTTGGGGAGGATATGGAGGCTATGAGGCGGATGCGGATAGGACACCCATACGGGTGATGGGGGATACTTTTTAGTGTGCACCTGTTGGAAGATGGGGATGAAATTCTCCCCCGCCATGGTGATGGGGCGGGGATGAGATTTTTAGGCGGGTGTGGGTGTAGAGGGACCATCCTCCACACCCGCCCGCGCCGCCCCATTGACATTCATAGCCTCATAGGGAAGTCCCATCATTATAGTGCTACTAATAACTTTTTATTTTACAAGCTCAAAATAAATTTGTATTTTACAACCTCAAAATTTTGAAATACAATTACAACTAGATTAAATATCTTTATGCTATAAGGAAAGAGGAGGAGGTAAAAATCAATATTTTATTTTCAAATTTGTAACTAGTATGCATAACTCCCCCACTATAATTAAGGAAAAATTGCATATTACCACCTTTTGTGTACCACTTTTTGTAAATTACCACCTTGATTTATTTTTTTAAATTACCACCTTTTGGTTACAAAAATTCATAATTCCCACCACATAACGGATTCCGCCATGTTTACCGTTATGTGGGGCCCACATTTCTCTCTCCTAATTTTCCACCATCCCCCCAACAAACCAGCCCTAACCACCAGATACACCACCACCCCACCGCACACCCAGATACTCACCCACCACAACACCAACCTCCTATTTCGTTAGCCACCACAACAACAACCCACTCCGGTAACACCAACCGAACATCATAGCTACTCCTCTGCCTCCTACTCCCCTCTCTCTACTTCCCCTTTTTCCCCACCACATACACTGCCAAATCACCATCACAACAACCACCAAAACTCTGTGGAGAGAGATGGTCTTAATGGTGGTGGTTTGCGTGGCCATGGTGGGGGCTAGATGCATTGGGCGACTACGGGTGCTGGTGGCTCGCACCACCGTGGTGCAGTGGTAGGAAAAGGGAAGCAGAGCAACGAGAGGGAGCGAGAGAAAGAGGAGCAGCCATGGGTGTCGGGTTGGAGTTACCGGAGGGGTGTTGTGGTGGGTGGCTGACGAAATCGAAGGTTGGTGTTGTGGTGGCTGAAGAATCTGGGTGTGCGGTGGCCGTTGAGGGGTGGTGTTTCTGGTGGTTAGAGCTGGTTTGTTAGGGGGAGAGGAGGGTGGAAAACTAGGAGAGAGAAATATGGGCCCCACATAACGGTAAACCTGACGGAATCCGTTATGTGGTGGGAGTTTATGAATTTTTGTAACCAAAAGGTGGTAATTTAAAAAAAAATTAAGGTGGTAATTTACAAAAAGAGGACATAAAAGGTGGTAATATACAATTTTTCCTATAATTAACTATATGTACTTTCTTTGTTTTCTTCCTCTTCTCCTTTCCACAATCTTATTTTCTTCTATCTTCTAATAACTACTATTAGATTTTTATGTCGAACTTTATATGTTTTTGGAGGAATCCCATATATTCGAAACTAGTATTATATGAGCCGACTAGCCGGCTAAGATTGCTATGTGTTCCTTTCATATATTTCCCCCAAAATATTTGTGTTAATCTGAAAGGATAATGTGGATTAGAATATCTTAAGTAAGATCCACTCGAATTTCATGCCTAATAAAAACAATCAGTGCTTAAAAGACCAATTTTGGCTGATACTGACTGTTTTGAAGCACTTGTATATAAAACCAAGTGGTTTGAAATGAAAATATATAGACAATCAAATCAAGTTGTTTTTATCATCCTGGATGGTCTCCTAATGTCACCTCTAAATGTGATTTTCCATGTGCTAAGACAAAGTTTTTCTGATTGAATCAAAAGATTTTGGATCACATTAGATATCATAGCCACACTTTATTTTAGTGATGCATATAACTTCTTTAAAACTGTCAACGTGGAAATGTAGAATTTCAATCATTGTGGAAAACACACGAACACACAAAAAAGAAAACTAATAAACTAAAAATCATAATAAGGACAACATGCTAAGGATGATTGTTTGTTGTCCTCAATTCTAGCAACGTACCATGCAAACCTTATCTGACATTTGCATAATTCATTGGTCATGGTAGATTTGTACTCCCCTAATCATATATGTATTTCATAATTGAAATGATCCCTAGAGCTTAATGAAAACAACAAATGTGGCTAAATGATATATTAATGACTCTAGATAGAACTTGATTCGGGTAGTCCAATCGGGTCTTCAGCAAGGTTCTTGTAGGGTCAATAAATCGTCGAAGTTAGGTTCAAGTCAAATTAGCTATATATATCTTATTTATTAGTTCAATTCGATTCGGGTTCAATTGTTAAGGTCGGGCCAACTTCGGATTGAGTCAACTGAGGTTTAGATTTGGACGGGTTATTTCAAGCTATAAGGTCCAATTTAGGGCAAACATTGTCAGATTCAGGTTAAGTGTTGACCAAGGCATTCTCGTTTAGATTCAGATTGATTCATGGTTTGGTTTAGATTATGTTTAGAAAAGGTCCATCATAATAGGTTTGGGTTACCTTTTGATATAGTTATTGTAGGGTTCGATATAATGAGTCTATTTATTGGTACGGGGTCTTGTTCAATTTCAATCAAGTCAATGAGCATGGATTGTTCGAACCTTCGAGTGCCGCATATGAGAGAGAGAATTATAGTTTGAAGTTATTATTGCATAACTAGTTTTGGGGTCCAGGTTATGCCGCGGGCTTATTGTATGTTACGATTTCTTACTTTTAATGTTTCTTTTCCCGTTGGATTGTTTTTTAGGGAGTCTATGTTGCTTAGTTTTCTTTGCGACAAAATCCCATATTTTTGCATTGTGATCATAATGAGGCTTTTTCTCTAAAAATCTCCCTTGAGAGTAATCTATATATATATTAAAAAGCAAGCACATATTGCAATCCGCCACGTGTCACTCTCCCTTCTCTTGAACAATATTTTATCAATGTTATTCTCATAAAAAGATGCAAATTGTCCATGAGAAGTTTCGAACTCGCGACCTCGAGTATGGGAGATAAATGCTCTAACCATTGCGCCACTACATTGTTGTTGCTTCTTTTCTGAATATTAATAGTGATATTATATGTTTTCCAATGAAAAACAACATTTAAATTACAATATTTTAATTTCATTTATGAATAAAATACTAATTTGTATAACTTTTTACTAACATATTCAAATTTCGCTGTCTTAAAGTACTAAAATAAAATACATATAAACCCCAGTATCGTCTGGGCCTAAAAACTAGTTCTCTCTAAAATCTCCTCATAGTTTTTGTCACTTTCTAGAGTACAATGGTTCTGCTTAATAGTAATTCATGACTAAGTTTTGTTTTCTAAACATTGCAAAACTTTGTTGTCCTATTTTTTACTACAAATAAATTTGGAAAATTAACAACAATAATCTCAACTGTGACTGTTTCGCTCAAAATAATCTCAATTATGGGTTATTCTAGAATAATTTAAACAATTAAAGGCAAACTAATAATTCAAACTCTTAATTATTCTATGTATAGTAATACCAAGATGGATCATTAAGGGCAAGAAAAGTAAAATTTGGAATTTTGGGAAGTGTGCCAATAAAAAATTAGATTGTCCTATCAAGAGATAACATATCAAGCTACATGAGTCAACTTATAGGGGACACATATCGAAAGTTGTAAACAAAAGCTAGTTGACTTTTTTTTGGTTTAGTAAAATACACTTGAGTTTAAATTGGTTTGTGACAAAACAATAGATTTATAGGCATTGTTTATGATGGACGTTATAAAGATGAAACGATATGATCTTACATATTAATGTGTAATTATAGTTGGCTTGCCATTTGATTGCATCAGTGTATTATTTCCTAACAATATTACAAACTAATTAATGCATATTGAAGAAGCTTTAAGGTATTTATTTCTTCTAAAAGAAAAAGGGTTATAAAACATAGAAGGGAAAGGCTAAACACAAAATTCAGTGTAGCCTAGTTGGTGGAGTTTTGAAGTTTCACCCCATATGTCACGGGTTCAAAACCTATGTAAGGTGACACACCAGCATACCATGTAATTACAATTATGACATGGAGACAACAGTGGCGGCATGTCAATTTGAGACATGAAACGCCATGTGTCACTTTTAATGAGAGGCCACCCATCATAATAAATAGATTATGCGATATCTTATTTGATTCAATTCAAAAGTATAGTTTCAAACCTAATTTTTATATTAAAAGTCAAAGTTTTGAAATGACAATCATAAAAGACGAAAGGGCAACTTTAATAGAGCAGGGTAATATCATGATAATACTCCCCTCTATTTCTTTTTATTTGTCCCATTTACTTTAACTCCAAATGTAAGGGAAGATGATGCCATAGGCGTTGGGTGCGGACGACAATTAAGAAGTCCACTTATTTTATAGTAAATTTGGCGATTAAAGTAGGTGAAAAATCGTAAAGGTACATGTGGGCCAAAAAGTGATGAAGTAGGGTAGATGGGTTATTAGGGTAATTTGGTAATTAGACTAGTAGTCTTGTAAAGACGGTTTTTCATACCTCTATATATATACTAGTGTCAGGCAACCTAAACAGGTTAGCTAATTATTCCAATAGTCGTACATGGTATCACGAGCCTAGTTTTAGATTTTTTTCTCTCTTTTCCGCCACCAAACCTAATTCCAAGGATCCGGCACCACCACCACATGGCCACCGGACCCCACTGCTGACCACCGTCAGCGTCGGCCAAAGCAGCCCCACCACGCATGTACAGTCAACGCGGGTGGAGCCGCCACAGCAGGCCCAATCGTACGCTGCGTCCCACGCACAGGCGCAGGACTTGGCGCAGCCGCCTGACCACCGCAGGCCTTACCGCGGCCGCCGGTCTAGGGAAGGCGCATCATGGCTGAACGACCAGCCAGCCCAGCCGCCCTTGGTGGCCGCCGCTAGTCCGTTTCTTGGTGGTTCCCCTTCAACGAGTACAAACCCTCGTTTCCCGCCCGATTTTGGCGCGCCATCCACCTCCTATGCGTCTCCTTCGCATATGTCGTCGTCCTTGTTTCATCCTTCCTCTATGGCGCATCATCCTCCTTCTTTGGTTCCTCCTCCGACATCGATTGCACATCAATTTAATAATCACGACATCACACGATTTGTGACCATTAGGTTAACTACTCCAGAGGATTTTCTCGTCTGGAAGACTCAGGTTACATGTTTCTTGTTAACACATCAGTTACTTGGCATTATTGATGGTATTGTTTCTATACCTTCTTCTACTTGTGTTGATCATCTTAGCAATCCCACACCTAATCCGCAATTCTACGAGTATTTATGTTTAGATCAAATAAATTAAATTGCGGTTGTATGCTACGTTGTCACGTGATGTTATGTTCGATGTACATGAGTTACATACTTCTGTTGAAATTTGGAATCGTTTCATGTCTAGATTTTTACATGCTAGTATGGCTAGGCCTATGGAACTGAAAAGTCGTTTGAGTCATATGAAAAAGCCTGAACAGCAGACTATGGAGGCTTTTCTTCGGGACATTAAGATTATTGTTGACCCTTTAGCTGCTATTCAGTGTCCCGTCTCTCAGTATGATCTTGTTCAGTATACCTTGACTGCCTTGGATCAAGATCGTGATTATGATGCCCTTGTCACTACTTTGTTACAATTTCAAACGTCCTTGACATTCTGATGATTCGCCCGAAGCTACTTCAGTACGAGCAACGCATTAAGGCTAAGCGTGCATATGATGATGCGTCTACTACTCATCAGGCTTTAGTAGCTGTTTAGTCTGGCTCTTCAGGTTCACAACCGTCCCCTTCGGGTGGTTCGAATTCTAAAGGTCAAGGGGGGTGGTAAGAACAAGAATCGCAACAATAATCGTAACAAGGGTGGTCGTAGTAACAATGGAGGACGCGGCAATGGAGGACATGGTGGTCGAGGCAATGCAGGCCGCACTAATGGTATGGGTAATTTTCATGATGTTTCGTATGTTAATTATTCTTGTGCTAATTATATTGCTAATGATTTGTCTTCAGCAGGAAGCAATTTAGCCAACACCCCTTCTTCCGATACTTGTGGTCTTTGTTGGTATCCAGGTCACCAAGCAGCCTATTGTCCTCGGCGTTTCAATCACAACTTTGTGCCTTCCTCTCCTGATGGTGTCACACGTGCCCTAGCTGCACTGTTTGTTGGTGGTGAAACGAATGACTCCGTTTGGTATCCAGATTCTGGAGGCGCATCTCATATGACCTCACAGGATGGTATGCTATCTAATGCTCTTCCTTAAACTGGTTCGACTTCTATTGTTGTTGGCGATGGTACAAGACTTCCCATTAATAAACTTGGAAATTTAACTCTGTCTTCCCCTAGTCACCCCCTTCGCCTCACGAAGTGTGTGTCATGCTCCCCAGTTAAAACATAATCTGCTGTCTGTTCAAAAGTTATGTCAGGATAATTTTTGCATAGTTTGTTTTGACGAGTCTTCTGTTTGTGTTAAGGACAAGACCACGGGGCCGGTTCGGTTGAGGAAATCAGTAGGAATGGTTCCTACCCTATTCAGCCTCACATTCTTGAGTCAGAGTCGTCTTCCCGAGTCTGCTCCGAGTCGTCTGTCCCTTCTCTCATTGCAACCAAGGAGTCTGGAGACGTTTGGCATGCTCGTCTTGGTCATCCTTCTGCTAGAGTTTTAGGAAGTTTACGTTCAAAAACTTGATTTCATGTAATTCTCAGTTTCATGACGATTATGTTCGTTGCAAAGTAGGAAAGATACATCGTTTACCTTTGAGTCTGTGACTCATCGTGCTCCCTATCCCTTACATTTGATACATAGAGATCTTTGGCAATCGCCTGTTAAATCGAATCAATGTTTTCGGTATTATGTGGTCTTTATTGATGATTATTCGCGCTTTTCATGGCTATATCCACTTAAACTGAAATGTGATGTTTATTCGACTTTCATAGCTTTTCAAAACTTGTTGAGAATTTGTTCAATTCCAAGATTAAGTTTTTCCAAAGTGATGGTAGACGGAGTTTGATAACACTCCTTACTACAACATTTCTGTGATTCGGGAATTTATTTCCGGAAGTCTTGTGCTCGGACCAAGCGCAGAATGGTGTTACGGAAAGGAAACATTGAACCATTATCGAGATGGCACGTACTATGCTTATTCAATCTGAGTTGCCAACTCGATATTGGGTCGATGAGTGTTATACGGCTGTTTATATGATTAATCGTATTCGATTTCGGTTTTGCAGGGTTCATACCCGTTCGCCAAACTTTTTCATCGTCCTCCTTCATATGAGTTTTTGAAATGTTTTCGTTATGCTTGTTTTCCGTTGTTTTTAGATCCTAAAATCAATAAATTACAAGCTAAGTTGATTCAATGTGTTTTCATTGGCTATGCGTCAAATTATAAGGGTTATCGATGTCTTGATCGTCTTTCTGGCAAGGTTTACACAAGTCGTCATGTCTTATTCAGTGAACGAAAATTTCCTTATCGTACTCTTGTGTCTCACAAGTCCCTTGAGACATCCCACGACAAGTTTCTTCACCCCTTAGCTTTGCTTCCGAGTCTCATTCCGTCTGGTGTGTCTTTGCGAGTCGCTTGGTCCTCCGTCTAGGTCTCCTAATGGGTCTTGTGTTGTGTCATCCTTGAGTTCACCCGCGCCCGCAGACGAGGTGCTGCCCAGCAGCCAATACACTGCCAAGCGCGCATGCTACGTCCGCGCCCGCAGTCTTGGCTAGCAGCCCCGCACGCCCCCCGCTGCCCGCGCCCGCACGCCCTAGCGTCGCCGTCCGCGGCCGCTCGCCCGACCGCAGCCCTTCCTGTCGCCCAGCCAGCATGCCCTAGCCATCCCCTCATGGCTCATCCGCGCCCGTGGATATACATGCTTCCACTCCCACATTCACTCCGGGACCCACGGTCGGTGATGATCATACTTTGTCATCTCCGTCTCCCATCGTCCCTCCCTCTCGTCGTCCTAGAAGGTCGTCTATGTGTGTCGATCCCATTAATGTTCATACCATGACTACTCGTTTAAAAGACAGAATTATTTCAACTAGGAATTTAATGAATTTTAAAAACCAACGCCGTTGAGCCTGAAATCGTCTAATTTTAAGCAAGCGTCTAAGGATTCTCACTGTGCAACAAGCTAAGCGTGATGAGTATGAAGCATTAATTAAGAATGATACATGGGAACTTGTGCCTCGCAACAACAATAGAAACGCTCTTGGTTGTAAGCTATGTATAAGATTAAATATAATTCTGACGGTTCTGTGGAGCGGTTTAAGGCTAGACTTGTTGTTTTTGGTAATCATCAGCAGGCAGGTATTGACTACTTTGAAACCTTTAGTCCTGCTGCTATTAAGCCTACTACTGTTCGCTTAGTTCTAACTCTTGCTGCTACTTAAATGGCCTATTTGTCAACTCGATGTTATCAATGCTTTCCTTCATGGTTTCCTCACGAGGAAGTCTATATGCGTCAGCTCCTGGTTTTGAACATCCTTCTCAACCACATCATGTTTGTCGGTTACGAAAATTCATTTATGGCTTGAAGCAAGCTCATCGAGCTTGGTTTCGTTTCAGCAATTTAGGCGCAGTAGCTGTGACACCTCCATGTTCACTCTCAAACACAGTGGTCATATTATCATTCTCTCTTGCTATATGTTGATGATATTGTGCTTACAGGTAGTAGTTCCCTCATTGCTGCCGAAATTTATCAGTGTTCTCTCTGCCCAGTTTGCTATGAAGAATTTGGGTGATTTGCATTATTTCTTGGGGGATCAGGTTTTACAGACTTCTCAGGGTTTGATGTTGTCTCAAAACAAATATGTAGTTGATCTTCTTCAGAAATTTCCATCTTCATACTGTCAAACCCGTACGTACTCCTGTTGTCTCTCATGTCACTCTTTTTCTCTTAGATGGTGAACTTCTTGCTGATCCCACAGATTATCGTAGTATGGTTGCTGCATTACAATATTTGACTATGACTCGTCCTGATATTGCCTATGTTGTTAATTCGGTTTCTCAATTTTGCATGCGCGTCGTACTACTCACCTTCATGCTGTGAAAAGAATTTTCAAGTATCTGTAGGGAACTTCTAATTATGGGCTGTTTCTTCATAGTATTGACTCCCCTACTGTGACTGTTGCCTATTCTGATCCTGACCAAGCCGGGTGTCCTGACACTCGGCGTTCTACTACTGGTTATGCTGTCTTCCTAGGGAAGAATTTGATCTCCTGGCACTCTAAGAAGCAACCTACTGCTTCGAAGTCTTTTACCGAAGCTGAGTATCGTGCTGTTGCCTACACTGCGGCTGAAACAATTTGGATACGTCAATTGTTGGCTGATTTAGGGTATTTTCATCGACGGCCTACCATTCTCTATTGTGACAATGTTTCTGCTATGTATCTTACTGCCAATCCTGTTCATCACGATCGTAGTAAGCACATTGATGTTGATTATCATTTTGTTCGTGAGATGGTTGCTAAAGGTTGACTTATGGTCAAGCACGTTCCGACACAGTTGCAGGTTGCTGATATTTTTACTAAGGGTCTTTCTTCTGAGTTGTTCTGTAAACATCGTTTCAATCTATCCGCGATTCCTCCCTGTAAAGATTGAGAGGTGTATTAGGGCAATTTGGTAATTAGACTCTAGTCTTCAGAATACGAAGCGCCATACCTCCATGTATATAATAGTGCTAGGCAACCTAAACAGGTTTGCCAATTATTCCAATACTCGTACATGGGTAATATAATTTTCCCATATAGAAATAGATGAAAAGGTAGGACAAATAAAAAGAAATTGACAAAAACGAAAGAGGATAAACAAAAAGAATCGAAAGAGTACAAATGATAATACCAAATTTAAAGTTTCCAAAGACCAATTTTAAAGTTAGGAAATGATAAATGTAACTGTCAGGGTTATGTATAAGAAACTATAAACAAATATATTGTGCATTAAATAAATATTAATAGCTCGAGTGACACGTGATTTTGCATAAATTTACAACTTAATATCATTTCAGGGAGGATTCCGATATATCATCCCTCAAAACTTCATATAAGACATGAATACATAACAATTAAGATTACATAATTGTACCTTACCGTTAATATTTAAACGACAAATTAAAACCACATCAAACGCAGGATGGTTTGCCTTAATCTCATGTTTTACTATGAGAATTTTTTATTATGATCGGGTTATTAAGATCCACGCCATGAACAAGTCGATGTAAACAATTCTTAAAAATCTCATGTCCTCGGGGCTCCCCCACATATATCCTATCATTGCCTTTGATCATGCAATGCAACGTAGTCTCGTGAGTTGTGACCCATAAACGATAAACCAATATACTACACAATGTGACTTCCCTCTGGAGAAGGCCCTCTCTATCAAAAGGGATATGCATCAATTATGTAACTTGTCATTATGTATGCTCCATACTAATCCACATATTTGCCCCCCCATACTAAATTACTAAACCACAAACACAGATCTTACAACGGGAAGCCAGGAGTATTATATGCCCCCATACTATAAGTTGCACATTGCTTTTACTTTTTTTCAAATATAGATATAATCAAATAGTAATACTTCTCCAATTCTTTTATTACTTGCAATACTTTCTAAAAAAGATAGTTTCAAAATACTTGAATTACTTTTCTTTTTTCTTGTAATGCGGTAACTTTCTACATACAAAATAACCACAATACCCTTAGTTAGGGGCGGTTCAAGAGGCGTCGAAGGTGGGCGATGGCACAAGGCTGCCTCCCACAGAAGAGTCAAAATTAGGGCCTGCAAATGTATTTTTATTTTGTTATTTCCATTGTTTGCAAACTAAATTCCAATGGACTATTGGTTAACAACTAAGGTCTGTTCTCCCCAACTTATTTTCAGTTCAGTTCAGTTCAGTTCAGGCTGTTCAGCTCCATTCTTTTATAATTTATTTTACTAATTACTCTTATTATTATTATTATTATTATTATTATTTATTTTATATCATTATTATTAAGCATTATCATTATTATATCTATATACTATTTTGTTTATTATAGCTTTACTCATTATTATTGCTATTATCATTAAGGAAGAATATGGTTATACATAAAAAGCATAAACCAATCAAGTCACGTCAAAACGGTTTATGATGCAATTTTAACGGTCCAACCCAATCATTATTTTATTACTAAATATTTTATAATATTAAATATAATTATTAAAATAGTAATATTAATTTACTTAGATATTATTGTTGTTATATAAATCATCAAGTATTAATATATTAATACAAAGACTATAATATAATTGTTATTATTATTATTATTAATTTATGATTATTAATATTATTTATGTATAACTATCATTTAAAAATATCCAAAATACTATTATTATTATTCATTATTATTACTTATCATTATAATTTTTATTTAATATTTATATTATTATTCTTTAAATATTATTTATATATTTATTTAATTCAATTCAATTCAATTCAGTTCGCCTCAGCTCCAATCAGTTCAGTTCAGTTCAGCTCCAATCAGCTTAGTTCAGTTCAGGTCAGTTCAGCTCCAATCAGCTTGAGTTCAGTTCAGCTCAGCTCCAATCAGTTCAGTTCAGTTCAGCTCCAATCAGCTTAGTTCAGTTCAGTTCAGCTCCAATCAGCTTAGTTCGGCTCAGTTCAGTTCAGCCTCAGCTGAATTATGCCGAAGAGAGCAGGCCCTTAGTGTCATGTTGCTCAAACTCGTTCAAATCTCCATACTAACTGTTTTTGGGAACATATATCCCTTGATAATTAATGGCTTATACTTGCTAGCTGTAAACTTATATGACCTCAACACTAAGCAATAACATCAGGGCAAGTATGGGTGTTCACAAATATCCGATCCGGTCGATCCGATCCGAAAATTCGGATATCCGATCCGAAATATAGTGTTT